>CP025659.1:1916896-1937761 GCA_003576665.1 Ipomoea trifida | reverse complement strand
ATATAACCGCCGCTAAGTATATGTCGCTAAAAAGACAGTTTGTTGTAGTGTATGAATATTCCTTCAGGGAGGTGCTCGATCTGCAGGCCAAGATAGAGCTTGGTTTTCCCCAAGTCTTTCATTTCAAATTCTTCCTTTAAACACAAGCATGTCCGTTTGACGTCCTTGCATGTCCTTATAATATTTATATCATCTACATAGATGTATATAACGACCCATAGTTGTAAGGTCATGACTTTAATAAGCTGCATATCAAAATTTATTATTATTCTACCAATTATGTAATGGAACTTTTAATAATAGTCATTATGGGAGAGTATATTTGATTAAAATCAATTTAGAGTTTTAGCGTGAACCCTTGGGCTACAAACTCATTTTATATTACATCGTCTCATCATTATTGTTTCTCTTTCATGAAAACACCATTTGTAACCTACTGGGTTAACATTTCTATTGTGTACAAATGGAATATATTTATCAGCGAGCTGATATATATATAGGGTAGGGTTCCAATGAGATCACTTGTTTAGGTAAGATCGTGAGATCATATCTTATGCATCCATGCAATATTTTTTTAATGGTCTAGATTGATTGACACACACTTCGTTCGCACACATTTAATCACCGTTCGCACACACTTCAACTTGGAGTCTTAATCAATCTAGACTAATAAAAAATTTTGAGATCAAATCTTGTACATCAATCTAAAAATTTTAATGGTCTTAGATTATTTGGCACACCCACTCCGTTTGCATACATTTAATCACCATTCGCATACACTTAATCACCGTTCCCACACACTTAATCACCGTTCACACACACTTAATCACCGTTCGCACACACTTCAACTTAGAATCTTAAATCAATCTAGACCTTTAAATTGTTACATGGATGCACAATATCTGATCTCACGATCTTACCTAAACAAGTGATCTCATATGATCCTAACTATATATAAATATATATATATATATATATATAGGATTTGGATCCAGTGAGATCACCCTAGTTAGACGAGATCGTGAGATTAAATCTTGATCATTCTTTATTTTGATTCAATGGTTCAGATTTATTTAGTTTGTTTATGATTTTAGGTGTTAGTTATGAATATTAGAGGGGTTTTAAAGTAATTTGGCCACATGTGTGCATCATTACCGATTTTGAATTGGCGTGATTTTCTCTGTTGTTTCCTTCTAGCCAAATCATCATCTCCCATTGTTTAACAAATCAGCAGCTCTCCTCCACCAAATTCCCTAGCCTCCATCGTTTCCATCACAAGGTCACCGGTCACCCTAGTCCCATCGTCTCCAAGTTGTCACCGCCGCAAGGTCGCAATTCGCACAACCCCTCGCCCCTCGCCTCAAGGTCGACGTTCGCACAGCCGTAAGGTCGTCGGTCTCACAACCGCAAGGTCGTCGGTCTCACAGCCGCAAGGTCGCCGATTGCACAGCCGCAAGGTCGCTGGTAGCTCGTACAGCCGCAGGGTAAGATACATACAATAATCTTAATTCCTCTTTTTATTTTGTGGTTAGTATTTAGATTTGATTAAGATTAATAGTTAAATTCTCTTATCAATTTATTAATATTTTGCATATTGGATGCTATTGCTATTCATACATTCTAATGGTGTTTGCAAGTTTGAATTAGTATTCAGACATTAGACTTCCTCTGTATTTATATGTTTTGTCTTCCTGGATTAATAAGTTTTTTTTTTATCTAAAGAAGAAAACTAATAAAAGTTTGATGCATTTTTTATATCTATAAGCTAGAGTGGTTTTGAATATTTGTTTTGCAAGAACATGGAATTTGATAATAAATGATGGAAGCACTGTAAAGTGTTTTTTAAAAAAAAAATTATTTTAATTAGCAAGAGACTAGCAATGAGAACAGTCTTAAAATCATTAGTGTGATATGATGTTTAACCTCTTCATTCGTGGTCTTTATATCCTCTAGATATTAAGTCCGTTTATATTTGATTCATTGGAAATAATGATATCGACGTGTGCGTGTGAGCTATGTGGATTGTGCAAAATAATATGTGCATTGTTTTTGTTTGGTTTCAAATATCGGCTGGTTTGTGCGTTTGAGATGTTGTGTATGTATATGCAGGCAACAACGTTGATGTAGTGTGTAACTGAGTTGAGTCTGTGCACGGTAGGGTATGAAGTGTGTGCATTGTAGGTTATAAGTGTGTGCGTTAAGTCTGTGCACAGATTTTTTTTGGGGTCGGATGAGGGGCGGGGTTCGATTTAGGGGCCGGGGGTGGTTTGGGGATATGTGTTCTCCGGGAGGTTAGGTGAGGGTTATTGATTTTTTTTTTGTTTTTGTCAATTTAGAAACATTCATATTTTATACGATTTATTCTCGTTATACCATGAAAATTTGTTTGTTGGACTTTTGTTATTTGGTGTATGGTTGTATTGTTGTTGTTTTGTTTTTTTTTTTTAATGTAATACAACTATTTCTTCTTGTGGGGTGTGTGTGGCAGTGTGGTTTAGTGTGTAATTGAGTTGGGTCTGTGCACTGTAGGGTATAAAGTGTGTGCACTGTATGTTATAAGTGTGTGCGTTATGTCTGTGAGCGGTAGGGGGCACCTCTGTGCACGAACGTCACCATATTTTGTGTATGCAATTGAGTGTTGAAGTATGTGCATGTAGTTAGTGGTGGTGTGTGCGGGTTTGGTATTACATGAGGAAATTAGCAGTGGAGGTGTTTAAGATATGATGCTCTCTAGTCATGATTAAATATTATTGTGTATATGATATTACATGTGTATATGCATGTGTGTGCGTATTAATTCTGTGGTATGTGTGGCCTAGATTTTTGGTGAAATTAAGTGGATTTTGTGGTTTGGTGTGTAAATGAATTGAGGGAATAAGTATGTTGTGGATTACTTTTCAGTAGCTTTGTGCGAGACAGGTTTGGCGTGTGTGCGTAGCCACTCGTCATAATATGGGTTTGTGCACTTTAGTTAATAAGTATGTGCGTTAAGTATGTGCATACTATTCTGTGAGTGGTAGTGGAGTCGCATGTGTGCTCAAACAATAGTGTAGTTTTGTGCGCTAATAATATTTATATGTGTATTTGGTTTGTTATTGTTTGGTTCTTTTGATATTTCAAGGGAACAATGATGAAAGGATTCGAAATGTTATGGTGGATATATAGTTCGTCTTCTTACGATTTTGAATCTCCCCAGTTGCGTTGTCTCCTCGTGTCCAAGCAGACCACATTTGGGCAATTCAGATCATGGGCTCACTGGTGAGGAGGTGAGGTTGTTTCCCATCATGAAGACCCGCGCTAGCTAGGGGTGAGCAAAAAAGCCAAACCGACCGAAAAACCGTTGACCGATAACCGAACCGACCGAAAAATTCGGTTATCGGTTTTTTAGCCAAACCGATGCTTAAATAAGTGTATAAAATTAGTAATTTTGTAATATATTTTAACTTAATATTATTGTTTGAAAGTTCTTACTGCTACCAAGGGATTTGATACAAGAAAAAATATACATATTTTTAATTAAAGACAATATTTTTAAAATAACAATGTTCAGTTACTAGTTTACTACAATGTCCATTTGAACAAAAAAAAAGTCATATGTTAAAAGAGTTATGGAATCCTGAGTCCTGATGGCTGGCCTATTTGGATAAAAATATAAGCTAATGCCTAATGAGTCCACATTAATGCATTATTCCTTTTCACAAAAAAATTAAAAACAAAAGGCCCACTTCGGCACTTCCTCACCCTAAAAACCCTAGTCCCTAACTTCTAATTTTACTTCTTCTTTTAACCGCTAACCTCTCAGTCCCTCACCGCGCCTCACGCAGAAGTGCAGAACTCAGCAGAAGTGCTGAAAGCAGATTCGCGCTCATGGCTCCTCACTTCGCCTAATATAAATTGTTGTTTTGTAAAATTTAAGGTTAGAATTTTAATGTGTATCAATTTTTAAAATTTAAATGTAAAATTTCAGAATTTCGACATATATTTATTATTTTTAGTTTTTAATTTTCTGTTTTCAATTTTTGATTTGCTTACTGAACTCGTGTATTTTTATGTTTAAAATTTGTTGTTTTGTAAATTCGAGAACCTCGTTCAGATTATATCTTATTGCTGGTTGGTTAATCTAACAAATTTAAAGTCACTGCAAATCATATATTAGTGCTCGGTTATTTTTGACCAACCGAAACCGACCGATAACCGTCGGTTTCGGTTATGTCGGTTTTCTTATATTGTCGGTCGATTTCGGTCGGTTATGGGGTTCTATAAAATTTTACGGTTATTTCGGTTTTTAACCGATAACCGACCGAAACCGACCGATGCTCACCCCTAGCGCTAGCCCAAAGAATTTAGTCTCACCCATGAAGCGGTTTAATGCAAGCCAAAAGAAAGCCGTGCGTGAGATTGTGAACCACCCCATGCACACTCCGCGACCCCATGCACACACCGACTTTCCAACGTTAAATGGGTAGTGGGATTTGCAACTATTGTTGGCTGACAAACTAGCGTAGTTACATATTTTTGTTAGTTCAGTTCACTTCTTAGATATCGGTTGGGTATATTCTTTTTTGTTTTTTAATGGATGTTCACTTTTAAATATTCAAGTAATACGTTCATATTGTTGCACTGTCTAATTTCATGGTTTATTTATTAACTTTGTCGTTGTATTAGCTCAGAATAACGCACGCATCTACCACCGACGTTGCACATGTACGTTCATTACACTTCTTTTATTTCATTAGCTTTTTTTTTAAATAATTGTATAGGTTTCGTACAGTATAACACACACGTTCATTACCCATGCATTGCCTTAAAACAAACTCTGTCCCTGTTTACGTTCGGTGAAACGCACACCGCTTCACTAGCGTTTGCACACACATGTGGTAGGAGCCTTGTTAATAATTAAATGGGAAAAAAATAGTTACTACTATGCACCTACGTGTCTCAGTAATTGCAAACACATTCATGAAATTCTAAAACGTACTACGCACCTACCTAATAGACTTATGCACCCACCCGAAATTACGAATGCACACACCTACGAATCCAATTATATTCAAAAGTATCGCGCGTAATAAACATTCCAACAGTCTTTTGCACACGCCTATCCACATGAATGCACACACCTACGATATTCGTTTTTCCTTTTGTCTCACGGTCTTGCTGTTAACAGCACACAAATAAACAAAAATATATATAGTAGTTTACCATGATTAGAATCCCTTAATATATGGTCATTATTATATTTCATTATTTCTATTTTCAAAAATCATAATCAAATTACAATTCCATCCTTTTGAATTATTTTTGTCCTAATATAATTCATGTTTTAATATCAATCCTAACCATTCATTCCAATTTTATAGATGGCTGAGATGAGATCTCATGATCTCATCTTATAGGGTGATCTCATTGGATCCAGCCCATATATATATATATATATATATGTCTTAATTGCTCTTTTTTATACGTTAATCAATCTAGGCGCTTCTAGCACCTAGCTATGGATCCAGATTGTCATATAATATGAGCAATTTGAAGGCAATTGTGTTGTCGACAACTTATAACATTTTTCAAGAATTTATCCCATAAAAGTTCATGGTAATTTTCGAAGTTGACCAGATTATAGTCATTTCCCAAGGATATTTATATAATTATATCTGGTTGTTTCACATCCTAGTATTATGATTATTTGGTGCACCTATAATTTTACTGGGTTTTCTCGTCTTCTGGAGGATCGTGTTATAGATATGATTCTTTAATATTTTTCAAGTTGAAGCAAAAGAAACACATGGAAGCAGACCAGAAAGAAGACGAAGAAAAAGAGTAAGCTAAAGATCATGGCATGGAGGCAAACGTGCTCACGAGCGGTGGCACACCAGTGCACAACCCGTACATTATCCGAAGGATGACCCGGATCTAGACAGTTCCAATAAGATTTCATTCTTTAACAAAAATCTATTTTTTGATTCCTTTCACCAATTCCATGAACGGAATAGGGGAGGATACGCGTTACACCACGATTTTGAATCAGAAGAGAGATTGCAAGAAATGGCAGATCTATTTACTCTATCAATAACCGAGCCGGATCTGGTGTATCATAAGGGATTTTCTTTTTCTATTGATTCGTACGGATTGGATCAAAAAAAATTCTTGAATGAGGTATTCAACACCGGGGCTGAATCGAAAAAGAAATCTTTATTGGTTCTACCCGTCGAGGTGGCCTCGCAGATGGGGCACTCTATACCCATGATTTGTTAGTGCACCTGCACGGACAATGGAACACCCGTGCGGTACCAGTGCACCAAAACCCTAATTCTGCACTATAAATAGATCTTTTTCAGGATTTAGAAGAAATCGGAGGCAGTGCATGAACAGTGAAGGAGGCAGCAATAGAGTATCTCTAATTTAGATTATTTTCATTTCTCCTTAGTATTTTCATTTAGCGGAAGTTTTGTTCCTTATAGACAACCGACTAATATGAGTCCAACGAGTAGAGTCATCAATAAGGAATTAAGGACCATGAAGTATCTAAACGGTCTAAACGGTAGATTAATTGGTTCGTAGATGTTGCCTTGTAATCTCTAAAGGGAAAAAGGCTATTCATGTCCAACCTTAGTACACTACGAGTGTGCAATAAACTTACCCTTCGCACAAGCAACACATGTATACTAATTTGGAGAAAAGTTAATTCCAGCAATGATCCTCCGACTATGTTGATTTTCCAAAATTAGTCCCCGACTTTTAATTTGGACAATTTAAGTCCCTTGGCTTTCAAATTCTTTTCAATGTTGGTCCTTTAGTCAAATTTTGGTTAAGTTGAGGTCAAATGAAAGGGTAAAATTGTCCGTTCACCTGTATAGTGTATTATTACTCGTATTTCTCCTGTCCTATACGCTATATATATATATATATATATATATATATATATATATATATATATATATATATATATGAATATAATCTCAGTCGAAGAGCCTTCGACTGAGATTAATAGTTTCGATTGAGACTTCGACTGAGATTATATTCATATATACAGCGTATAGGACAGGAGAAATACGAGTAATAATACACTAAACATGTAAACGGACAATTTTACCCCTTCATTTGACCTCAACTTAACCAAAATTTGACGAAAGGGCCAACATTGGAAAGAATTTGAAAGTCAAGGGACCTAAATTGTCCAAATTAAAAGTCGGGGACTAATTTTAGAAAATCAGCATAGTCGGAGGACCATTGCTGAAATTAACTCTTTGGAGAAATAACATGTGAGCTTGAAAGGTTATGTCCAACAAAATTGGAAATGATCCAACCCATCATATTATGCTCATGATTACCCAACTGGTCATGCCATAATTGAAAAGAATGTGGATCTTTGAATTTAATGGTTGGTGCAACACACGAATTACTAGGTCGTATATATATATGTATAAATGTATAATATAGCCTAGAAGATAAAGAGGCAAGTTCTTCAACCTCTTGCTTATGACCAACAATCAACTGAGTCAGGATTAAGTACTCCTAATTATTCATAGTTTTGATTTCAATAAGAAAATCATTTGATCGAATATCTTTAAAACTGAGCAAGGTAAGTTTAGAGTGAGGGTACAATAAATTATATGGATGCTCTGATACTATGCATGATGACGTATAAATGGGAGTGTAAAAAAAGGTGTGAATTGTCGTTCCGCTGAGGATTGGGGCTATGACACGTAATTGTATAAATTAAGAATACTAGACACTAGAGTATGTGATGAATCAACTAGAATCCAAGTAACTAATAACTGAATGAGGGAAATTAAAAGAAATAAATTGACTAAGGAGATAACTGTATAATAAGGGAATGGGTCAGATTAGGGGAATTGTAATCTTGATGTTCTAATAATCTCAGAATTAGGGAAAAAATAATTAACCTAGGGATTTATGGGCAATGCACAAAAGAATTCAATTCAACTACTTTCGTAATCAATAAACAAAATTAGGCTACAATTGCCCCACTGTCGTGATGCATCAATCATAACCTTAAGCACCTAAGCATTGTAAGCCCCCAAAATTACCCCTATTCTCATGGTAGGAAAATTAGGTTGAAATTGGTAAGGCTCGAGGTCTCCATCCAACTTTCGTTGTAATGAATCCCTCTCCTAGACTAGCAATTAATTGTGGCCATCAATCAATAACGAGTAGAAAGAAATCCCCAAATCAACATAAACCCTAGGTAAAAGATTCAATCCCTTTATGCAATAATCACAAATTGAACATCAAGATTAACAATAACACCCCTAATCCAAACCCATAAGCGAATTACTCACGCATGATTGGAGAAAACAAAGCAAAGCAATAATAAATAACCATAAACATTGCAAGAAATATAAAAGGGAAGAAAAGACTTTACTGATAAAGAAGAACAAATTCAACTTCAATCTGTGATTCCAAGCTTGAATGTAAATAAACTAATCTAAACTATGCTAGGGAAATATAAAGAGAAGGGGAAAAATAATCTAAACTAACTAGGGTTCAGAACTCTGTAAGGGAACCTCCTTCAATTGTAGAGAATAGGTAGAATATATAGGAGATAGATTGGTCTTGGCCCATTAGGCAACTTCCAATTCTTTTCTAATTCGTATTCTTGTTTCCTTCCTTCCTTGTAATTTCCTTTTCTTCCAGAACTTGTCCAAAATGTTCCAAAATTCTTCATTTGTTGCTCCTTGTAGATAATTCAACACTTGGACAATATAACACACAAACAATTCCAATTTCACTAGGATAAGGAAATACAACTAAAATAAGGGGTGAATTATTGTACAAAATAGTAGATATCAATGCACACTCGTTTGGATTTAGAATTAATGATTATACATCTTGAGCTTCATGCAACTCCCACGGGTAATGGCAAATATGTGTTTCACCCTGCATGTTATACACTATCTAAAGAACAAAAACGAAGATTTTGTCAATTCTTAAATGATCTAAAGGTTCAAGATGTCTATTCATCCAATATATATCGATGTGTGAATATCACTGAATGTAAGATTTTTGGATTGAAATGTCATGATTGGCATGTGTTTTTACATAGATATCTCCCTTTGGCTATACGTGGTTTACTAAGTAAAGAGGTGTGTGAAGCTTTAATTGAGTTGTGCACATATTTTAGAGAGTTATGCGCTAAAGCTTTAATCAATTTCTTTTACACTTTGTAAGTTAGAAAAAAATATTTTCTCCTTCATTTTTTGACATAATGGTGCATTTAACAATTCATCTTGTGGTTTTCAAAAAAAAAAAAAAACAATTCATCTTGTGAGTGAGGCCAAACTTGGTGGGCCAATACAATTTCGATGGATGTATCCAATAGAGTCAATATTTGTATACACTGAAATCATATGTGAGTAACAAGGCACGACCAGAAGGATCAATCGCTGAAGCTTATATTGTGCAAGAATGCATGCATTTTTGTTCTAGATATTTGCATGGATATAAAACTACACTGAATCGTGTTGGGAGAAACTATGAGAGAAGTGATGTCTCCTCTCATTCTGGGTTACAAGTTTTTTCACAAGCTAGTAAGCCTTTGCTTGGAAATATGATGAGTTGACCTTAATTAACTAAATGGTTGAAGCAAGAATGTATGTGCTAGAAAATTGTGAAGAAGTTAGAGAGTTTGCCAAGTAAGTTTCCTTAATTTCCAAATTAGTTATTCTACACACACACATGATTTCACAATATATAAATGCATATATACAATTTCACATTTTTTTGAGAAAATAAAATATACCAAAAAATAACCGAGCGTACCATTCACCGAGAAGTATGAATGCGATTCGAGCTGATAACATGTTGTAAGCAAGGTTGAAAAAATCGCTAGGCGTCTCAGACGCCCTATTTTATTTATTTATATATTTTTTTAATATTATTCAGGGTCTATGTTCACTGGTTCACCGTTCACTGCCCCTAGTTTCTCCAAACATATATAATATATAATTTATGTATTTTCTAAACATGCAAACAATAAACAACAATGAAATTGTATTTGGATTCAAAGCAAGCTGGAATCAAAGCTTTCAAAATATGAAATCTTTCAAATATTTACTTATATATTATATTATTTTTATTTTATTATTATTATTATAATATTATTATGTGATTATATTATATATAGTGTGATGTAAAAGTGAGACCACTTTTAAAAATAAGCGTGTATTTCAATTATTATTTTAAAATTAGCCTTAGAAAAAACTAACCTAAAAAAAACTCAATCCTCTAAATTTCATAATGTTATGAATTTAGGATCGGTGCAATGCACGGGTGAAATAGTATTTTTATGCTGCTTGTAACATTTTAAAACTAACCTAAAAAAAAAAAACTCAATCCTCTGATCAAACCTTTTGTTGTATAGATAACACAAAGCGGGCAGAACTGAAGAGTCGAGCCCATAGAAGACAAGTTGCAATGGCTTCCAAAGCGGTGGCATCAAGGGCGAGCCGAATCAAGACGAGGCTATTGTCTGCGCTGGAAGCGAGCCTAATTGAAGTGGAAGACGTCTCCTACCAGCATGCAGGCCACGCGGCCGTAAAGGAGAGCGGCTCTAATGGCGAGACCCACTTCAACGTGAAGATCGTCTCCGGCAAGTTCGATGGCCAGAACCTTGTGAAACGACACCGTATGGTCTACGATCTGCTCTCTGATGAGCTACAATCTGGACTCCACGCTCTCTCTATCGTCGCTAAAACCCCCAAAGAAGCTGGCCTTAACTGAAATTTCTGGGTATTATTCGATTTTGGTGAGTACTGCAAAACCTTGAGGAATATGCTTTGCATCTTTTTCATTCTTATAAATCTTTATTTGTTATTTTGATTTCTTAATTTTGTTTGCTTCTTGCAATTGTAGGGTGGATAGTGGGGAAAGGTTACGACCTTCGCCAATAATACGCTAATAAGAACATAAAAAGAAGGGATTAGAAAATAAATTGAAGTTCTACAGTATTGATCTTTTTGTAGAATTTATTAGGAATATTTATTCTAAGTTGTTTACTATGCTGCTTCATGTGGTTTTCTTTTAATGGATATATGTGACCTAAATTGGTAGGCAAAAATTGTTTTAATAAAATTTAGTAAGCAATGTTCCTGGTGCAAGTTGTAAGCTCAGATTGGGCTACTGTTGAAAGTGGTCGAATATGGCATTATTTGAGCAAACCCACTCTTTAATTGGATGTGAAGATCTGACAAAAATAAAATGCTGGAAATCTTACTTTCAATGGTTATCAGTGCTGAATTTTAGTGGTAACAGATTATTTTGGTCCTTTGCACTGACAGTGTGATTAGAATATTCTCTTCTGGGTTTCCTTCTGAAGGCTACTAGAATGAGAAACAAGGGTACTTTGATCCTTAATTCATGATGATTGGTATTGCATCTTTCGTTATTGGTTGATCCTCATATTGGTAAGGATGAGGATCAACCATAGCATTCTGCTAATGAGTGTAGGACCCTAAAGGTAATGTAGGGAAAGTGATTTAACGGTCTCTTCACTGAGGAATTCTGAACCAAACCAACTTGAAAGTATTGTTTGGATTGTGGGGTTAAGGGATCCAATGCAGCTGTGCCCCCAACCCTACACTTGGTTAACTTTAACCAACCTGGGATTAGGTGGTGGAGGACCTCACCTAAGACTATAATGACTTGAATTTTGGATAACTGGATAAGAATAAATAGGGGAGGGAGTGGGATGGTTTATCCTGAACTTTAGGATGAAAGGCTTGTTGGTTTGAATTTTGCTAGTGAAGGTACTGTAAATTCTTTCACTCCATTGATCTCATTGTTCAGGATTGAATAATCTCACGTTCTCAGCCTCCCTTTATTTAAGTCCAAAATGTGTTTGGGTCAAGTCTTGTGATCTATCCCAAATACTTGGTGCTAAAATGAAGAGGATGGGAGAGTGGGGTTGAGTATAGTCCCAATATTTGCAATTTTAAAAAAATAATGTCTTGTTGGTTTGAATTTTGCCAGTGAAGGTACTGTAAATCCTTTCACTCCATCGATCTCAATGTTAGGGATTCAATAATCTCACGTTCTCAGCCTCCCTTTGTTTAAGTCCAAAATGTGTTTGGGTTAAGTCTTGTAACCTATCCCAAATACTTGTACTAAAATGAAGAGGATGGTAGAGTGGGGTTGAGTATAGTCCCAATATTTGCAATTGAAAAAAAAATAATGCCTGCATTAGGAGATATCTGAACCAGGCAACTACCAAGGTGTTATTTTGCTTATAGTCTAGATATTTGAATTTTGAGGGAAATCAACCCAAAATATTATTAAATTACCTAACATTTGGTTTGTCATTCCAGTTAAACCCAGACTTGTCTAAATATAGAATAAAGCAAGCCTAATCAGATGACCTGGCAGGACCCATATAAAGTCAAGGATACAATTGAACAAGTATCCATAAGTCCATACCTAGCACACCACCATCCCACCCTCACAAATCCAAATACCCAGAAGAGAATCCATCTCTCCAAATCCTACTTAATATAAGTGGAATTATTTTTCCTGAACTTTATTGAGAAACCTTCCTCACTTCTTGCTGCTGCTACTGCCACTATGAAATCCCAAATGCTTGCCCCAGTTATTTACTGCTGTCAACCAATCAACCTCACGGAGATGGCCATCTCCATCAGTACACAAATATGTGCTGTAAATTTCTGTTCCATTTTCCTCCATTTTTCCTAGGTTTATTTGAGCTTTTTGTGGCATGTTATAACAGGGCAGCACTCCATACATCATTCAGGTTACATGTCTCAAATTTGAGGTAGATATGGGATACCGATGGTGATCTGTAAAGGGGAATAGTCTAGCAATAGTCTTGCATAGGAGCAGTTCTTGGAGTTCTGGAGGTGTGAAGCCATAGTTTTCAAATCAGTCTCACATGGGTTGTTTGGGGGAGGTGAAGTGGGTTTGACCTTGGGATGAATCTTTGGTGGTTTGTGGGTGATGGAAGTGCTAGTGGGTGCCTGCTGCCTGGGTTGTGAATTGGGAGTCTTGTGGAATTGTGGCCTGACAACCTGCTGTGGCTGTGTTAGTGTATTGTCCATTGGATGGGCTCTTTCTGGGAGGGAGAGAGCAGCGTCATGAACTCATTAACAAGTGGGATAATATGAAAACTCCCAGTTTGACACAGATTATTGTTTATGAGCACTACCATCTTCAACAACATGATACAATACTGCATGAACCTTATTGTATTTTCTCCATAATATGTCTTGCATCACCCCTCTTTTGCAACCCATAGTTTGCCAGATTATTTTTCATCTAGATAGGATCAGATGTGACCCATACTTGATAATCATTCAAGTAATTTTCAATAGTCAGTCACTTTAGCAGGCTTTAGTAAAAGTAAAATCACCTTGAATCAGATAGGACCGGATGTGACCCATAAACTCGTTTCCCAGGTCAACCCAGCCCAAATTAAAAAAAATTCTTCCGGGCCAATTATTATTATTATTATTATTATTATTTTAATCATGGGTCAAGATTTCAATATATAACAAATGAAACTAAAACCTAAGAGATTTGTTCTCCCTTTGCATTTTGCCATTGCCATTTCCCAAGTCATTGCTTCGATTTGCTTTGGTCTTCTTTGATATTTGACGGAAGATGAATTTGACGACACAAGAACATCTCTTTAAGGATTTTTTTTTTTAATTATAAATTCTGTTTCCTTTTTTTTTGGTCAAAATTTGCTTGAATGTAAAAATTCTAAAAATATGAAATAGAAATTCCAATCATTGTTTCACTTGTTTGTCTGCAATTAAGTTGACACTAATGGGCTGCTATAATCTAAAGATTAAGAATAGTTTAGAGTTTGAACATTGCATTTTTATTTTAAATTGACTTTGTTGTAATTGGTATTTAATATTTATTGGTAATTTGGTGCATTACTTTTATTTTTTAGTGTAATATTTTTAATCATGAAACTAATGGTAGATAATTACTCTGTAATATTTATGCATGATTAAGGAAAAATATTTGCAAATATACGTTTATTATTTTAGAGTAAATTCCACTAAAGGTCCTCCGAGTTTGAGGCATTACCAGGCTACCAGCTTCGATCCTCAACTTACAAGCCCATAATAAGTCTTCCAACTTCTCTAAAGCTACCACTAATAGTCCAAATTCCACTAAAGGTCCTCTGAGTTTGAGGCACTACCAACTTTGGTCCTCAATTTACAAGCCTACAACAATATAAGGGGTACAGTGAAATTGGAGGGCAAAGACACAAAGTAGTAACATCCACTTTTCTTTCCACTCTATAAGGATAACCTTAAAATCAAAATTTGCAGGGGATTGAGAGAACTGTTGTGCGAAATGGTCTGCATAGCTATTGTGTGAAATGTGGTCTGGACTATGAAGATTTAGTAGAGTTAAACTATTATTATATCTACCATAGTTTTTACCAAGTACAGTAAAAAAAAAATGAGTATTCAAAATTATGAGTTAATGTTTAGGGTTTACAATTGGGCAGTTTCATAACTATGAAAATCAATTGGTAAATTCTAACATTTGTTTTTAAATGTGACAACTTAACTTAAGAAAAAAAAAATAGAAATGATTCGTAATTGAAATATAGAAATACATTTTATAGTATTGGATATTATATTTAAGCTATCAAAGTAATACCTATATAATCCAAAATACAGAATATGCACATTTAGATCCAATAAGTGTGTTTCTAATTATAGTACAATTTTTAGGACTCATTTACCTAAAAATAGAAAGACAAAGGACTATTTGTGGTAGCTTTAGAGAAGTTGGAGGACTTATTTTGGTAGGCTTGTAAGTTGAGGACCAAAGTTGGTGGCATCTCAAACTCAGAGGACTATTATTGGTATTAGAGAAGTTTGAGGACTTATTGTGGTAGGCTTCTAAGTTGAGGACATTGTGTCAATTGTATGTCTTTAGATGGTCTAAAGAAGACCATGAAAGCCAAATATTGTTTATATAGTCTTCATAGAAATAGAAATATCTTATGATTTTTCATGCCTTGGCTGATATAGAAATTGTTCATATTATTATTTTTGTATTTATAGCTGTTTCATTGCCTAACTTCCTTGGATAGTTGAACGTGTTGTGCCCGCTTTTTTTATTTTCTGATTTTGGAAGCAAAATTGATCTTGAATTCATGTTGAGGAGTAGTACTATTTTATGGCTTCCATCAATTCTTGTGGTATTCCCTCTGAACATTCCTCTAACAACATTTAAAGTGGGTAACACTATGGGGGTGTTTGGTAAAAGCAGAAATCTGTATCAGAATGAGTTTTAGTGAAAGTGTTATATCTGCTTAGAATCGTAACAGGAATGGAAATAAAAACAAAAACTAATGTAAAATTATTATTAAAACAAAATAAGAGGAGCTGATGAGAAAATAGTTATGGGAATGATCTTATTATTGATCAATCCATTATATTTAAAGTACAGGAAGATATGTATTTATAAGGATACAAAGAGTCGTAGGAATGGTAAATGATATATTCTCAATAATACAGGGGAGGGAGAAGGAATTCTAGTGTGCCTAGAATACAGAGTCTAATAGAGCTCACTCAGTAACTCACTTGTCTCTCTATGTCGATTTCTTCTGTGTATCTATATCTATTTCTCCTCTGTACCAAACAGCCTTTATGACTTCCTCCTTGCTGTGAAACTAAAGTGTAGGAGTTGAGAGGACTTCAATCAAATTTCTGTAGTTTGCAGAAGTTCTATAGAATTGGGAGAGCCCTGTGACTTGAGCTGTTAGGATTGAATTATTAAGCATGAATTTAATAAATCATTGTGGAAAATAGCTAAAACAAGATAGGGTACGCAACAACGAAAGTAATTTCTTTTTCTACTGTACTAAATTAAGTTCAATTTTGTTACCTTGAATTATAGTGATGGCTAGAAAGAAGTTGTTGATCCACGTGGTTCTTGTTTTCATTGAAACATCTTCCATTTTCAAATTCTAAATATTCTACTGTTAATGCAGGGTGCTTCTGCTTGAATGAAATGGAAGAGTTTAGGTGTTCAAGTTCATTTGCACTGTAAGGCATGCAGTCCTTCGTGGCATGTTACAATTATTCCTAGTTTTAAATGTTCTTTTCTTCATATCATCTAACTTGTTCTCAGGATATTGAGCTCTTCATGGAAATTGTGGTTATTTTATCGTTAGATGCAGCTAGAAGTGTAAAAATGCTCTGATTTGATATTATTTTAATTCCCTAAAGTGGAAAATGTAGTTGATATATGCCCAACATCTACTAAAGTACTAATTGAATAAGAGTGAGTCTTGTATAAAATTATAAGGCATCCTTATCAATGGAGTTTTTTTTGCGTTTTTTTAGGAGTTTTTGTATGTGTGATTAGGAAAGAGAAATAGGAGGGTAGATAAAATAAAAATTTGATTAAAAAGATTAAAAAAAAAAAACAGATGGTACAGGCTGATGCCTCCGCTCCGCTGGGCGCATGAGTGACAGCCATGCACAGCATGCGAGGCTATCCTCATCCTTGTGTGGGGTCCATTTGTCTGCATTAACTCTTGCCCTCTCACTTCTCTCTTTCTAAATATTTGTGCATGAACTTCTGGTTGGTGTGGATGCTCTGAGGAGTAGTAGTTTTTTGTTAAAATGTAATCCTTCACAGAATGAATTTTGAAGTAATAAGAATGCTATTTATAAGGAATGGAATAGTCACAACAAGGAATAAAATAGGAATTGTATTCTATTGTTTGGTTCGAGGAAGAAATAGACTTTATATATTACAGTGTTTGGTTGGTTTAAGGAATAGAAATGAAATATGTTTTAAAAAGACGAAAATACCCTTATAAATATGTAATAGCAATAATAGTAATAATAATAATAACATAAAATTAATAAGTACATAAACTAATATTAATAATTCGTGTATATTATTATTATTATTATATTATTATTATTATTATTATTATTATTATTATTATAATTAAATAAATAAAACTTATAACAATATTAATAACAATAATAAGAAAATAATAATAATAATAATAATAATAATAATAATTAATAATAATATTTTTTTGTTTTTTTAAATATTGCTTTAATTTCATCTCTACCTTGATGATGAGGAAATGGACTTCCGCCATATATCAACTTTACTAGGTATGCTAGACAAATAAAATTTGATGACATTGTGTCAATTGTATGTCTTTAGATGGCCTAAAGAAGACCTTGAAAGCCAAATATTGTTTTATATAGTCTTCATAGAAATAGAAATATCTTATGATTTTTCCATGCCTTGGCTGCATATAGAAATTGTTCATATTATTTATTTTGTATTTATAGCTGTTCTCATTGCCTAACTTCCTTAGATAGTTGAACGAGTAGTGCCCCGCTTTTTTTATTTTCTGATTTTGGAAGCAAAATTGATCTTGAATTCATGTTGAGGAGTAGTACTATTTTATGCTTCCATCAATTCTTGTGGTATTCCCTCTGAACATTCCTCTAACAACATTTAAAGTGGGTAACACTATGGGGGTGTTTGGGTAAAAGCAGAAATCTGTATCAGAATGAGTTTTAGTGAAAGTGTTATATCTGCTTAGAATCATAACAGGAATGGAAATAAAAACAAAAAACTAATGTAAAATTATTATTAAAACAAAAATAAGAGGAGCTGATGAGAACAATAGTTATGGGAATGATCTTATTATTGATCAATCCATTATATTTAAAGTACAGGAAGATATGTATTTATAAGGATACAAAGAGTCGGAGGAATGGTAAATGATATATTCTCAATAATACAGGGGGAGGGAGAAGGAATTCTAATGTGCCTAGAATACAGAGTACTAATAGAGCTCACTCAGTAACTCACTTGTCTCTCTATGTCGATTTCTTCTGTGTATCTATATCTATTTCTCCCTCTATACCAAACAGCCTTTATGACTTCCTCCTTGCTGTGAAACTAAAGTGTAGGAGTTGAGAGGACTTCAATCAAATTTCTGTAGTTTGCAGAAGTTCTATAGAGATTGGGAGAGCCCTGTGACTTGAGCTGTTGAGGATTGAATTATTAAGCATGAATTTAATAAATCATTGTGGAAAATAGCTAAAACAAGATAGGGTACGCAACAACGAAGTAATTTCTTTTTCTACTGTACTAAATTAAGTTCAATTTTGTTACCTTGAATTATAGTGATGGCTAGAAAGAAGTTGTTGATCCACGTGGTTCTTGTTTTCATTGAAACATCTTCCATTTTCAAATTCTAAATATTCTACTGTTAATGCAGGGTGCTTCTGCTTGAATGAAATGGAAGAGTTTAGGTGTTCAAGTTCATTTGCACTGTAAGGCATGCAGTCCTTCGTGGCATGTTACAATTATTCCTAGTTTTAAATGTTCTTTTCTTCATATCATCTAACTTGTTCTCAGGATATTGAGCTCTTCATGGAAATTGTGGTTATTTATCGTTAGATGCAGCTAGAAGTGTAAAAATGCTCTGATTTGATATTATTTTAATTTCCCTAAAGTGGAAAATGTAGTTGATATATGCCCAACATCTACTAAAGTACTAATTGAATAAGAGTGAGTCTTGTATAAAATTATAAGGGCATCCTTATCAATGGAGTTTTTTTTGCGTTTTTTTAGGAGTTTTTGTATGTGTGATTAGGAAAGAGAAAATAGGAGGGTAGATAAAATAAAAATTTGATTTAATAAAGAATTAAAAAAAAAAAAACAGATGGTACAGGCCTGATGCCTCCGCCTCCGCTGGGCGCATGAGTGACAGCCATGCACAGCATGCGAGGCTATCCTCATCCTTGTGTGGGGTCCATTTGTCTGCATTAACTCTTGCCCTCTCACTTCTCTCTTTCTAAATATTTGTGCATGAACTTCTGGTTCTGGTGTGGATGCTCTGAGGAGTAGTAGTTTTTTGTTAAAATGTAATCCTTCACAGAATGAATTTTGAAGTAATAAGAATGCTATTTTATAAGGAATGGAATAGTCATAAGGAATGGAATAGACAAGGAATAAAATAGGAATTGTATTCTATTGTTTGGTTCGAGGAAGAAATAGACTTTATATTACAGTGTTTGGTTGGTTTAAGGAATAGAAATGAAATATGTTTTAAAAGACGAAAATACCCTTATAAAATATGTAATAGCAATAATAGTAATAATAATAATAACATAAAATTAATAAGTACATAAACTAATATTAATAATTCGTGTTATTATTATTATTATTATTATTATTATTATTATTATTATTATTATTATTATTATTATTATTATGTAATAATAAAATAAAACTTATAATAATATTAAGAGCAAATTGCCATTTTGGTCCACTGACTATAGGGGTACTCTTAATTGCAGTCCACGACTTTCAAAAGTGTTAATTGCATACCATGACTATTCAATTTTTGTCAATTTTGACCACTCCGGCCAAATTACCGGCCAAACTCGCCGAAAAATCCTAAACCCTAAAATAATGAGGGGTATTTTAGTAATTTCACATGTTTGTTCTTCTTCTCCTCATAGTATCATTGTTGCAGACAAAGATATAGCCTCCGACAGTCTCGTTTCTGGGCAGGGCTTCGGAGGGTGGAAGAGTTTTGAACCTCTTATCCACTGAATTTTTGTCTCCATTATTGTTAGAATCCTTGTTTCCTTCTTTGTTAACGTTTTTGTTCCTTTTCCCAGATTTGCCATGGCCATGTTCCTCGTCAAATCCGAACTTGCCAAGTTTCTTGTTCATGTTAAACCCTTTGCCATTCACCGCCACATTGTTACTCCCTTTACTGTAGGAATTGAAGTTCATCGCCGCCGGGGTGGGATAAACCCCCTTGTTAAACCCGCCGTTCAACCCCGCTCCGAACACCCCCTTCGCTGACGATGACCTGGAAATCGAGCTAATCTCGTCGGAGACTTTCCACCCATCATTACTGAAGAGATTGTAATTGGATTTGAAATTGTTGACCCGGTTATTGGTCGCCGGAGGGATAGATTCACCATATTGTTGGCCTGCAGATGGAGCTGGTCGCTGAACTGCCAGAAAGACGACTGTGTGTTCTCCATTTCACATGAGAGGATGAGATTCGCTGGAGAAGAAGAACAGACATGTGAAATTACTAAAATACCCCTCATTATTTTAGGGTTTAAGATTTTCCGGCGAATTTGGCCGGAGTGGCCAAAATTGACATAAATTGAAGTCATGGTATGCAATTAACACTTTTGAAAGTCGTAGACTGCAATTAAGAGGACCCCTATAGTCAATGGACCAAAATGACAATTTGCTCAAATATTAATAACAATAATAAGAGAATAATAATAATAATAATAATAATAATAATAATAATAATAATAATAATAATAATAATAATAATAATAATAATAATAATAATAATAATAATAATATAAAACAAAATTATATATAAAATAAAAAATTTTAAATCACAAATTACAGGCCGTTTGGTTGGGAGTAAGGAATTAGGGGGGAAAAGAATTGTAATTCGGTGGGAATTGCAATTCAATGAATAAGGTTGGAATTGGAATTACAGTGTTTGGTATGCAGGAATAGAAGTATACGGAATTGAATTGTAGTAAGTGACAGAATGACTAAAATACCCTTGTATAGTAGAAATAATAATAATAATTACCATAAGAATATTTCATAAAATACACAACATATTCACATTCTAATTTTACCAAAAAGTACATAATAAAAATATTACAATACCATGCTAATAAGTAGTGAAGTACATGCCTCATCATTGTCATATACAATTCGCTTCACATAATCTCTCTTGCCATAAAAATCTAGGGAATAACGTCTACTAATTCTTGGTCGGGATGCCGTTGATGCCATCAAAAATAAAAAACTACTAAC
>CP025659.1:1905831-1916693 GCA_003576665.1 Ipomoea trifida | reverse complement strand
ATTCTTATGCATCTATAATTACTCCATCCACACATGCTATACATACATAATTTTTAAATGAATAAGAATAAAATTGAGTAGGAAACAATGTCAAAATGAAAGGGTGTTGATGAAATAATTCAGTGAAATAATAATTGCCTTCTATAAACATATACTGATTATACTCCATCCACACATATAAACATATTACTACATCTCCATCCACACATGCTATATATGCATAATTCTTAACTGCCTTATATAAACAGAATACATAATACATAGAATAAATAATACACAGAATACATAATACATATATACATAGAATAAATAATACACAGAATTTCTTCAAAAAAAAAAATAATACACAGAATACATAATACATATATACACAGTATCCACACATAGCCTACTTCAAAAAAAAAAAAAAAAAACCAGAGCCGAAAAATTGATGAAGAACAGATTAAAAAAGATACAAGTAAATCCCATTCTCAAGCTAAAATTGAAAGAACAAATCCAAAAAAAAAAAACAAGTAGATCTCATTCTCAAGCTAAAAAAATTGAAGAACAAATAAAAAAACAAGTAGATCTCATTCTCAAGCTAAAAAATTGAATGAAAAATTCAGAATTTGCAAAACCCTAGATCCAAATTGAAATCAAGAACATCAAAATAATGAAGTTAAACAAGATATTTAGAAGGAAGAGAGTATTTTACCTGGCAAACTAGAGAGAAAAGCTGTAAGATTGATGGCCGTCCTTTGCTCTGCTTCTCTTCTGCGCCAAATACAAGCAGATGCCAGAGAAAAAATAGCGATGGAGATCAGGAGATGCCAATGAGATATTGGGATGAGAGATAGTGTATTAATTTAAAGGGGTAATATTCGGCCGAATTGCAATTCCCTCCAACCAAACGCCGTAATTTTGCAATTCGTTGAATTTAAATTCATCCCAACCCAAATTACATTGAACCAAACAGCCCGTTAGAGTTTTTGATCCCACATTGATAACTTATGAAAAGGAGCACAAATCCTCTATATAACAGAAGCATTGCTTCTCTTTTGAAATTAATAACATGATGAGGAAGACTTAAAGAGCCAAAAGCTCATTCATTTAAGGAACCTTAATTGCTCTTAGTTACAAATTTTTTTAAAATAATATAGGAGCGTTTTGGAAAAAGGAAGATCTTTCCCCAAAATGTCATGGGGTAAAATTGGAAATAACAACATTAGGCTATTCCTAAGAACGAAGGAATAGCCTAATACCTAAGGGGGCCTAGGAATCTGTATTCCCCTTGCAAGGGGAATAGGTCATTCCCAGGAACATTGTTCCTGGAAAAGTTTTACCAAACAGCGAAATAGGCCTATTACTGGGAATACTATTCCATTCCAGGCCTATTTTGCGAACCAAACGTGTCATAAATATATTAAATTTTAGTTAAAAAGTATTATGTCTTATGGGAGACGGTTTTACGCAAAACTTATTCATCTAAGAGTTAATCCCATTTTTGGTGCTAGATTTGTAGGTGGCAATCCACTTTTAGTCTTTTTTTTATTATAACATCCACTTTTGGTCCTAGTATTATTGTGGCATGACCATTTTTTATCCTTTATCAACAAAATAGTTTAAATATCATTAAATACAATGACATTTCGGTCTTCAATTATGAATGCTTTTTAAAAAATAAATATTAAAAATATAACGGCTCAACCTAATTTGTACTCCGTATAAAAAAGATTGAAATATCTTTGTATTTAACAATATTTGAACGATTTTGTTGATGGAAGACTAAAATGGTCACGTCACAATAATACTAGGACCAAATGAGAATGTTATAATAAAAAAGGACTAAAAGTGGATTGTCCCTATAAATCTAGGACCAAAAATGGAATTAGCTCTTCGGCCCTGTTTGGTAAATAATCAGCCTATCAGCCAATTTTGGCTTATTTGACCACTATTAGTTAATTGTTTGGTTAATAAGTTTTTTGTAACTCCAAAATACTAAAATTCAAAAGACTACTCAAAACAGCCTTTTCAGCTATCAGCTAACAGCTAATCTATCAAACTACTTTCTACAATCAGCTAATGCTATCAACTAATCATACCTTCTAACCCAATCAGCTAACAGCCATTTACCAGGCCTTAATCTAAGGATATGAGTATTTTGTATTTTGCCTTTAAAAGTCAATTATTTGTGGTAATATTTCTTCCTTTAAAAGTTGTGCATTACGTATTTCTTTCTTTAGAGATTTAACAAAAATGTCTTTCTTGTTAGTTTCGTAATTATCATTAGTTTTAGAGTTAATACCACAAATGGTCCTCTAATTATTGGGTTAGTATTCGTTTTAGTCCTCGACTTTCAATGCAACCACAAATGGTCCTCTGACTTTTATTTTTGACCACAAATAGTCCTCCATTAAAATTTCTGTTAAATAGGTGTTAAATCTAGGGGTATTATCGTCAAATTGATATATATAGTGGTCATAAAATTAAAATGTTTAGAACTTTTCATCAACAAGCATAATTGAAACAATTAACGAATATAAATACTCCTAAATAAAAACCAATACACCTTATTCTCGTAATTATTCGTACAAAATGAAGATTTAATATTAGAGTTATCTGTTTTTAATTTAACCAACAGATTAAAATGAATTTTTTTTTCAAAAACCCTACTTCCGTCATTTTCATGATTGTCCATACATGACCGATTAATAGTTTTCACTCTTCATTAATCGATCAAACATTTTGTTTGGGACATAATCGAAGGCCACCACCGTTGAATTAATATAATTAATCAAGTACAAACTACGAACATTAATCATGAATTTTTATTTAATTTGTTCATTTATGTGATTTGTCAGGTCCATTTTGTTTTTATATTTATTAACATAATGTTTATTAATGTTTGAAATTAATTATGTTGTCATATAATTATCAAAAAGAAATAATCATAATAATATTAATCAATTTGACAATATTACCTCTAGATTTAACACTTATTTAACAGAAATTTTAACGGAGGACTATTTGTAGTCAAAAATAAAAGTCAGGGGGACCATTTGTGGTCGAATTGAAATTCGAGGACTAAAAGGAGTACTAGCCCAATAGTCAGAGGACCATTTGTGGTATTAACTCTTAGTTTTACTATGCAAATGTCACCACTAAAATAGTAAAATCTGTTATTTTTAGACATTTTTTAGGTTTGCACATTTAGTGTTAACATTTTGCATATTTAGTATTAAAAGTTTGCACTTGTAAAAATGCAAAAATACATTGCAATTAGGATTTCGATTTTAGAGCTTTATGGCCGAGTTTTTTTTTATTTTATTTGATCCAGTGGTTCACTTTTTACTGCTTAAGGTCTAACATTTACGGTTTAGATTTAAAATTTAGCTTTTTTGTTGTTTTTATATTTGTTTATTTATTTTGAGTTTTTTTATCAGTACGTATTGACTTTGATTTGTTTCTTACGTCATCGCGTAGACAATAGTGCGGTGTGTGCACTTTTATGCGCTACTGTGTGCACTTTAATATGTTTCGAACATGCAATATAATATTGCATTATAATCTAAGTAATTGTGCGTACCAAATTCGGTATAGTCTTAGTTGATGTGCATTAATATATAAGTTTCTGTGCACTATGGAGCGTGCATGAAATACAAGGGTTATATAGAGATCTCAGGTTGTGTGTATTATTATGGTAGTTTGTGTGCATTACAGGGTGTGCATAAAAAGTTGGCAAAATGTATGTGTCCACTTTTGTGTATAACTGTGTGCAGTTTGGTAAACTCAAGTGTGCACTGCTCCGTTTTTTTATTCTATGCTGTGAGCACTAAACAAATTGAAAGTGTGCACTTATATAGACTCTTATGTGCATATATCTGATGCCTAGTGTGCACTGCAGGTCAATGACAAAAATAACTGACCATAGACAAAAGCAAAAGATCGATTTTGTGCAACATGTTGAACAAGCACAAAAACTGATTTAATCTTTCAATTAAATAATGAAAATAGATTATCTAAAAAAAACCCTAAACCCCCCGCGAAATTTTCCCCGAACCAACTTCATCCATAATTTTCGGGGAGATCACGATCGGTGGTCGTTTCCACCTCAACGAGGTGAACATGGATGAGGGTGATCCACCCCTGGATACCCCGGAAAATCCTGATCAAATTGTTCATCATTTTCTAAAAGACCTACGTCGTGGAGATTACACCACCCCTTTGCCGGAGATTTCACTAGTGACCGGCGATCAGCATGTTGTTGTGTCGCAATCTCGGACCTCAGTCTAGCTTGATCACAATCCGACTTGGTCTGGTACGAACTCTGTAATCTTCCCTGGAATATCATAGCCGAGTACAACGGTTATAGTCGGCGCACAACCAATGGCGGTTGTTCTTGGTAACGGGTGAATGACTGAAATAGGCATGCATGGGCATTAATTGACAAATTAGGGAATGGGAAGAATGTTGGACGGAAGTGGGAAAAACTCCCTTGGGACATGCGTTTGGTGGCAGAAACGCATGTCCCAAATGCGTTCCATTTTTTTTACAAAATACTGGATCCGAAAGCACTTAGCACATGCGTGTATAGTATAAAATACAGTAAATGCAAGTAACAAATGCGTTCAACGTATACAAAACTATCATACGAGGAACGCATTTGAGAAATGCGTTAAGTTCACCAGTGCCGGCGAACAAATACAAGGAACGCATTTCTGAAATGCGTTTAGTCCATTTGCGACCGGTACATTAAACGCAAGTCCCATTTGTGTTATATTGGCAAAAATTCCAGCCCAAATCATTAAAAACGTGATGTTTATTCTTCTTGTCGGGTTGGGAAACATGAAAAGATGGCCAAAAACTCCCGCTCAAAAAAGAGTCACATAAGCTTTCAAAAAAAAAAAAGTCACTGTATTAGTGGATAGATAATCCAGCTGTAGTCAACTTTGGAATAGAATCCAGCTGCCGTTGTGTCCTTTTATTGTTTAATATATATATAAATAATTAATGCTGCACAAAGCTCAATGCATGGGAAATGTAAAAAAAATATACGGAGAAGACTTTTTGAGTTGAAAATCTAAAGAAGAATACAGGATTCCCAGGCATTTAGACACCTATATATGTCTTCCATTTATACTTCCTATATGTCTGTCGACTTATCTTCAAAATCAATTCAACCAAGTCTCTTTTGATTCTTTAAGCATACAAAATTTGTAATTCTCTTAAAAGCCTCCTCTCATTCGAACGGTTCAAGAACACAAGTCCTGTAGAATGAGAAAAATAACAACTTCAGCAGTCATAGGAAGAAAGAGGAAGCTCCAATCTACTCCAAATCCAGGTATTACAACCTTCCTAAATGCATAAAGCATCACATTTATGGCCATATTTTCATGTTTCCCAACCTAACAAGAAGAATAAACACCACGCTTTTAATGATTTGGGCTGGAATTTTTGTCAATATAACGCAAATGGGACTTCCGTTTAATGTACCGGTGGCAAATGGACTAAACGCATTTCAGAAATGCGTTCCTTGTATTTGTTCGCCGGAGAGTCGCCGGCACCAGTGAACTTAATGCATTTGAGAAATGCGTTCCTCGTATGATACGAGGAACGCATTTCGCACGTGTATAGTTTTGTATACGTTGAATGCATTTGTTACTTGCGTTTACTGTATTTTATACTATACACGCATGTGCTAAGTGCTTTCGGATCCAGTATTTTGAATTAAATAAAATTGGAACGCATTTGGGACATGCGTTTCTGCCACCAAACGCATGTCCCAAGGGAGTTTTTCCCACTATCGTCCAACATCCTTCCCATTCCCTAATTTGTCAATTAGTGCCCATACATGCCTATTTCAGTCATTCACCCTCTTGGTAACACACACCCTGGACCATCTCTCTTCCTTTTGTTTTTGTCTTTGTTAATAACACCCAATTGGATTCGCAACAACGAGTTTAACCGCAACAGGAGACTTGGACAACGGTCGGTAGTAGCACTGCCGCTACCGGAGTTGTTCCACAGTATGAAACGAAAAGCTCTTCTTCGGCTTTGACGGCGAAAAAAAATATAATGTTATTTGGCAAATAAAACATCGACAAGTTAGTAGAGGGAGTATAGAATAGATATGTCAATTTTCCTTAAATATCTACAATTCTATCATAATTAGAAGTCCTAAAATCAAGCAAAAAGATAAATATTAAAAATTTATACAATTTTAAATACCCACAATTAAATTGTGTGTGTGTATTTCATCTCTATTATATATTTCACATTTATTTAATATGTTTCTATATTTATAAAACGAAACCAACTATATGTATCAAATTCTAAAACCTAAATTCCAATATTCAAATTTCACACTTTCTCATCTTTTCGTGTTTCTCTCCTAGTGGAGTAGCATACCATCCTTGCATACTACATAGGAGTAGTAGAGGTGGTGGAGTGAAACATTTGATTGATCAACAATTGATCTTGAGTTTTTATCTAAGTTTTTAATATTTTTTTTTTAAATTGATTGAGGTTAATGATGTTTGTTGCTATCACTACCTTCACACTTGTTGTGTATTACGATTGCAATTATAAAGTATATAACATGGAATATTTTTGATGACTGCATACTAAACATGCCTTTAAAAAGACTTTAGGTCAGACCAAACTTATTGTAGGCTCAGGCTTGACCTTTCAAAAAAAAAACAAATTACATACAAGCTCGAGTCTCAAGTTCTCATAGCAGGCCCAGGCCTAATTTTTCAAAGTTCGGCCCGGCCTAGCCTATTTCCACCCCTATGGCAAATTATGCTATGAACCCAGGTAAAAAACGCTCGTCTGGAATACTTTGTGAATATAGAGTTCAAAAATTGTGAATATAGATTCAAAAATTGTGTTATACTATTAAATATAAAGTTATGTAATTGTGAATATAGAGTTATGAAATTGTGAATATTGAGTTCTGTAATTTTATATATTAAGATTTAAAATTGTGAACATAGAGTTCTAAAACCACACCCCTATTGGTACAATCATTATATCATGGACCATGGTCCACAATGCACTGTGGACCCTAGTCCAAAACGACGTCGTTTTGATGTTAGTGGACGCGGACGCGAATGACTTCAGGGAATTCATTATCTATAATACACATAATCATAATCTAGAATACATAGAACGTTTCCTTAGAATACGCAGAATGTTTGCCTATAATAAACAGAAGAATTAATTACACTTTTGGTCCTGTGACTATAGGGGTCTTGATAATTTCAGTACTCGACTTTAAAAACTAACAATTTAGTCCATTAACTATGCAATTTTTAACATATTTGGTCCTCCCGGCCAAATGACCGGCGAAATGTCGCCGGAATCTTTTAATTCCATTTTAATTTGTTTAATTTAGGGGCAAATTGGTCTTTTAATGTTTTTCCTTCTTCTTCTCCTATTTCGTCCTGAAAATATATGCCGGCGGTGGTGGTCTTCCATGGATTCAGTACGGCATAAATCATTGACAACAGCAATGCTGGTACTGGAATTAATGATGATGATGATGATCACCTCTTCCATGGATTCCTTTGTGGATATCCACTTCAATTCCACCCCACGTAATCTCCATTAATAATTCCCACGGAATTATGCTTCCTATAATCCATGGATATGATGTGTTCCTCCATACTATAAATCCCCAATATCTGGAAACATTTATCAGTATATACGTTGGGTCCTTTGAGCAATTTTCTTTCACCATGAAGCTCATCAAAAGCATCCCTAGACCCGGTAAGCTCTTTAAATCGTTAAGGTCACGTTCCTTGTCCTGATCCGACGATCCGTCATCTGTTAGGTCCGGAACGACGTCGTAGAAGAAGCCCGACGGAGAATCCACGCCGACCAGCGTTCTCCCTGCGCTCAACCACGAGCTGGTCCAGGCGTTCAAGCTGATCGACAGGGACGATGACGGTAAGATCAGGAAAGAGGAGCTGGAGGCGCTGTTGAGCTAGGTGGGAGCCGAGCCGTCCACCAGGCGACGATGAGCAGGTGCAAGGAAGAAGAAGGTGATTTGAAATGTCCATTTTGCCCCCATAAATAAACAATTTAAAAATCCTTACGTTTTTCCGGCGACATTTCGCCGGTCATTTGGCCGGGAGGACCAAATGTGTTAAAAATTGCATAGTTAATGGACTAAATTGTTAGTTTTTAAAGTCGAGTACTGAAATTATCAAGACCCCTATAGTCACAGGACCAAAAGTGTAATTAATTCTAAACAGAATATTGACACAAAATACACATAACTCATCCTCCTAACATTCGAATGCACAAACACATCACAACCTGTGTTAATAACATGAATACACAGAATATTGACACAAAATACACAGAACCCATCCTCCTAAACATTTGAATGCACAAACACATCACAACATGTGTTACTAACATAAATGCACAGAACGGTTGTCTAGAATACACAGAACGATTAACTAGAATACATAGAACTCATTTTAGTACGGGGTGCACATGCTCCACGATATAAATTGCCCTATTGGTACAAGCTCATGCCTCAAGTTCTCATAGCAAGCCCATGCCTAATTTTTTAAAGTTCAGTCTAACCTAGCCTATTTCCATCTCTATTGGTGCAATCATTATTGCGTGGACCGTGGTCCGCATAGTTGTGTGGACCACGGTCCAAAAACACATAAAGTACATTATTCTAACTCATAAAATACATTATTCTAGCATATAAATACATTATTCTAACTTATAAAATGCATTATTTTACCCCATAAATTTCATTATTCTAACATATGACGTACATTATTCTAACTCATAAAATATATTATCTTACCCCGAAATGTTCATTATTCTAACACGCACGCGCAGTAAGGAATGTTTTTTAACATCAAAATGATGATGTTTTGGACTGTGGTCCACACAATAATTTGCCCTATTAGTGTTGTTTGGGCCAGATTTATGTAATAACAATAATATGGAGTAATTGTTATTTTATTTTATTTTCTTTGTATATCCAATAAAAAATGACAGGAGAATATGTTCAATGTATTGACGGTGTATAAAGCAAAATATATTCATTATTTTTAGTACATTTAAAAGAGCCAGAGACTAATACAATATAATGCTTTGGCATAATATATCTACTATGGCGAAATTTAAAATTGAGAAATTGACGTTACTGTTGTATTTCGGTGTAACCTTGTATCAATCATACAAGGGAGAATGAAAGGGAAGAAAAACACAAAAGGAAGATGGAAAAGCTCAGGCAGTTTTTATTCAGAACTGACAAGTATATATACATACAACATGGAATCAACTGTACACATGGTCAAATTTTTTGGGCTGTGCAAGAAGCCCAACAGCACAGGGCCCCAAATTTTAGAGGGCCTAATAATTTTTTTTGCCTAGCTATTAAAGAAATTAAAAAAAAACTGTAACTAATCTTAATTCGGGGAAAATGCATTGTTTCCAAATTCCAATTCTCCTCGACTAATCGACCGTCCTCTGTCTTCTTCTCAAATTCCAATTCTCCTCTTCGTCTTCTTTGGTAGAGTAATCAGAGTATGAGAAATTGAGAATTGAGAACATACTGCACTTAATAACTTATGCACTACGACACTACTGCAGTACTGCAAGTCTTCTAGCACGATTCGTCGATTCGTAGCAGATTCACTGACTCAGACGGTAAGGAAACTCTGTAGTTTCGTACTTCCGTAGGCTTAGAAACTAGTAAGATCAATATTTTTCTTTTTAGCAAACTGGCGACTAGCGAACTACATTCAACATTCATTATTTCAATTTTCATTATAAATTGCTAAACTACTAATCATAAGTCGTGATATGATGAACTGATGAATATAATCAAATCTTCTAAAATTAATAATTTAGTATTATAAATTATAAATTTAGTTATTTTTTATTCAGTTTAATGAGTGTTGATTTAATGAATCGAATTACAGTGTACAATACACTAACAATACAACCAGAGTTAGACCCTATACAATAGGCTACTATTAGGTTAGACTAGACCATAACCACAAAGACTCCTAATATATCTAACACACCTGCTAAAGCTCAAGGTGGGACAGGGACAACATTGAGCTTTTCACGGAGTAGACAGAATGGAGAAGAAGAGAGCGGTTTCGTGAAGATATCTGCCAGCTGGGCTTTCGCGGAAACAAAGTTTACTTGAAACTCTCCAGAGGTGACCTTGTCACGAACAAAGTGGAAGTCGATTTCCACGTGCTTAGTCCGAGCGCGAAACACATGATTGGCACAGAGGTAGTTGGCTCCAAGATTATCACACCATAGTGTTGTAGGGCACCCGGAATGAAAACCAAGCTCACGAAGTAAAGAAATAACCCAGGTAACCTTAGGAGAGATGTCAACCAGTCCTTTGTATTCAGCTTCTGTAGAAGAGCGGGCCACAGTCCGCTGCTTACGAAAGACCCAGGAGACAAGGTTAGCACCAAGGTAAACAGCATAACCGCTAGTAGATTTTCGGTCAATCGGACACCTAGCCCAGTCTGAATCGAAGTAAGCCTGTATATCAGTGGTCACACGAGACCATACGAGAGCGTAGCTTTAACATACCGTAGCACACATTTGAGCAACCCCAGTGCTTAACCGTTGGCGCATGCATAAATTGACATAAGCGGTTGACAGAGTATGAAAGATCAGGCCTGGTGATAGTTAAGTATTGTAGAGCCCCAGCTAGGCGTCTGTACTGTGTTAAGTATTGGTGAGACAACCGGTTGAGAAACAGCCGCAGGTGCGGTAAGTGGCTTACATTCAATCATGCCGGCTCGAGTCAAGATATCATTCATATAGCGGCGCTGGGATAAAATGAGTGCACCGTCAATAGCAAGAGTCTCGATCCCAAG
>CP025659.1:1839498-1891879 GCA_003576665.1 Ipomoea trifida | reverse complement strand
ATATATTGCATGGGTGAAATTGGAAAAAGCAATTCATGTGGTGGTGGCATACATGAGAACTAGACACATGTAAAAGGCTAGGCATGGTGGCAATAAATCAACATGCATGCATATATTCAAAGAAGAAGGAAACAATACTTGGCAAATTGCAGCAGTTCGACCGAGAGCTTTGGAAGAATGGAATGGTCGGTCGGTGCAGATAGACACGCGGAGCGGTGAAGAAGAAAAAGAAGAAATTGAGAATCTAGGTTTTGGTCAGAAAGGAAACAATGCAATAGGAAAGAAAATGAAAAGGAAAGAAAAAGCAAAGGAAAGGGAAAAAGATTTTTACCTTGCAAGCTGAAGACAATCTCAAAAGATGCAGGTTGGCCAAGGAAGAAAAGTAAAAAAAAAAATGAAAAAAAATCAAGGGGACTATTTATAGGAGGATAATGGGCTCAGAAGTTGAAGGGTCGGCCCGATTACGTGGAAGACCCAGATCGTGCCATGTGTCACTACAACGAATATACACCATCCGATCAAAAAAATTTCAATATGCTGATTGAAGGTTGAAATTACCAGCTGTAGTACGACCGACCGCGAAGACAACGGTTGACCGACCAGGAAGATTAACGGTAGGCCAACCAAGTGGAATTTTGTTCGTGACATGCTGATTGGAACAAATTACAAAGAAATTATTCTCACTTCTCGAACCCAACGTTCTCGTAGATTCAAGAAGTGGGGGACTCGTGATGGGTAAATACGCACAAAAGACTGATCCGTATAGTCAGTCCGACAAGAAGTCACCCGACCGGTCCGTCATAGTCATCAACCCGACTAAAATAAATCACTTGTGATCAATTGGTCTGCTTGTACCGATAGGCCTTGTGACAAAATGCTCTCGGATCACCCTTGGAATCGCCCCAACAGAAACACACCCGACCGGTCTACCGAAGGATGAGCGGTCAGTCAACAAAATGAAGCAACCTACAAGCTGAAACCTTATCTTACACAACAAGTAAAGCAGTCCAACTTGAGTTTGCGGGGTGGCTCTGCAACCTCGACCATTGAACCTACGTGTAGCTTGCAGAGTTACCGCTTGACCAAGCCAACAAGAAGGCGCCATGTCAAGCCACTTGCAACCAGTGCATTAAATGCGTAGATCGACTTGATTAGTATAAATAGGAGGGGTCTCCTCCTCACTTCTCATCTCCATCTGATTGTAACTACTACTACTCACTACTTGTAATCTCCACCCTACAACATTAATCTACATCGAGGTCTACACCCCGTGTAACCGTTCGATTGCAACCTACACTCTGTAATTGCAACCTGATCACCCTACAATAGCGGCATGCGCTATTCTAAGCCCCGCTCGTAACCGCTTACCACTCGGGATACCACTCAGCCTCGGACCGCTCGGTTGCCTTAGGTAGATCGACCGGCTGACCTACGAGCGCTCTCCCACTTATTCACAAACATATGTATTCGTAGTGTAATCGTAACCCCTGGTTCCATTTACGTTATCAAATGTGTAATTCGAATCGATGAAATTATGTTTTTTTTCAAAGAGCAAATTTGTCCAAGTTATACAAATCAGATGCTTACATCTATACATTAGCTATTAATTCAATAATTATTTGGTCGAATTCATGCAAGAATAACATCACAAAAAAACATAACCGATCCAAACCATCGTTTCAATTGCACTATATAATATTTGATGTTATAATTTCTATAATTATATACCGATCTAAATATTCTTAAAATATTATAACAAATCCATTCTGTACATCAGACGGATGCGAACACTAGTTATTATAAAAAAATCCAAACAACCCATTTGTAATTGTAATCTAAAAACATAATAAGTTTTATGTCCGTTTTTTCAATTAATTCTTTTATACGTTATGCTATAAAAGTTGTACTTTACAATATTTTGGACAAACATACCCCTACTGTTATAACTTTCGTTAACTTTTCCACTATTGTTAACATGCACATGCATCCACCATATATTTTCTTATCTTCAATAATAATAATAATAACAATAACAATAACAATAACAATAACAATAACAATAACAATAACAATAACAATAATAATAATAATAATAATAATAATAATAATAATAATAATAATAATAATAATAATAATAACAATAATAACAATAATAACAATAATAACAATAATAACAATAATAAAAGTTGTATGTTAGTTATTTCCTAAAATCTAAATATAAAATTTATAAAAATATTTTACAATATTATTATTATTATTTTATAATAATTTAAATATATAAATCTAAATAAATTTAAAATTATAATACAAAATATAAATATTGGGCACATATTTTTTGTGCATCGCTCATAAGAAAAACTAGTTATACTAATCCTTCTATCTAATAAAGCCTTAAGATTTTGGCCAATCAAATGGCTGCATTTTCTCGCTCATTTGAAACTACGCCGTTTTGGCCTTACGATTTGGTTGTATTTTCCCGCTCATGTTAACCTACGTCGTTTGAGACAAATTCAGTGTTAATCAATTAGTATCAATCAATTAGTATCAGTTAGTATTTAAGTTTGATTTAAATACTACCATCTTTTCGGCTTCCCAATTTATGGGAAGTTGTTATAAATAAATTACAGCTCTTATATATCAAGGCAATCCATTAGACTCAAACTACATAAATACCATATTAATATTACATAAACCCTAATTATATCATTAGGATTTCGAATTTCAAAATGCAGGCATGCGTATTAATCACCATGGTGTTTCGTTATCTGGTGTCTTGATAGGTTGCATCTTATGGTAAGTCTTCAGACCTCAAAACCTTCTATAAAATGAAACTGCTTCCTTCAATCTTTGCTACGTATTCCTTCTGTTGCCCGAATTTCCTACCTTGCAAAAAAAATGTCAATGTTGTATGTCTTAGCAAAAGACATTTCCCATCAATCCTACAGAAAAGCAATTCGATTGAGATTGATTCGTACTTACATTGTAACTGAAGGTAGGAACAAATCTGCTATCAAGAGTCAAGAATGTCTTTTCCATGACATTGAGGTAATTTCCACACCATACCTGCTTCCTGTTAAACTGCTAATAGTTAGTATAAACTGTTAATAGTTACTATAAACTGTTAGTAGTTAGTATAAACTGTAATTGTTAGTAATGTTTGAGTTTTTTATATTTTTGTATTTTTGTAGGGCACCTATGTTCATGCAAGTATACATGCTGATTTTATAGACCAATTTTAAAATCTGCTAAAAGAAGGTAAAGTTTATGATGTCAAAAACTTTGTGGTTGTATCTTACTACTACCAATATAAAACTACACAACATAAATACATGATGAAGTTTAATCACTACACAACTATTGAGAGACATAGGCGAAAAGGTTTTCCAAGCCTTTTATTTCGTATTAAACCTATTGAGGACTTATTGGCTGGAAAAGTTGAAGAGAAGCAGTTGATTGGTAAGCTGTTTGCATTTTCATTTTTTTTTCCATATACATCATACTTCTCAACACATCTATATTTCATTCTAGATGTTATTGGTAGAGTAGTTTAGTTCTATTCTCCTAAGGATAAGGTTATTGCTGGTTTCCCCACACAGTTGGTTGATTTTTTTTATTGAAGACTCAAAGTAAGTTTCTGAATTACTTAGACAGTCTAGATGATTTCATGTTTTTTTTTCATGCTTTACACTGTTTTACTACACTGTTCCTGTTTACTTAGGGGAAATCGAATAAAATGTACATTATGGGATGAACATGTACCTGCCGTTATGCCATTTTTCAATAACCATGTGGATGGCCCTTTGATCATTTTGCTCTAACTTTGTCGTGCCAAGGTGGTTGACAGTAAGTTCACTTCACTGCCATCATAAATCAAAATATCAATCAGATTAGTTCCACTGTTTATTTTTACTGATTATTTCTGTATTTCTTTTAGGTGAGGTCAGGGTTTCAAGCTCATACATTGCTACAAAAGTTTTATTCAATTTGGACTGCCAAGAGTTTGCAGATTTCAGAAATAGGTAATCTCAATCCCCTAACACCAGTTTTTATCTTTGTTATATCTAAAATATCTAAAATAACATGTAATGATTTCATTTAACAATTTGAAGGCTAATTGTAGCCCACTTAGAAGTATTTCAGTGGTGTCTTATGGTCACAGTACTAATAATTCCCAATCGCCTATGGTTGTCAGCACAATCAGAGATTTGTATGAAAGGGTTGAGGTAAGCACAATCAGATTTGTACACAAAAAATTAAGTACAAACCAATTCATTAACTACTTTGTTACACCTAACTTGATTTTTATGTAATTAAACTTTGCAGGAAGGCTATTATTGTGTCCCATGTACCATTGTATCAATTGAGAGTGGAAAGAAATGGTTCTATAACTCTTGCAGAAAACCAGGCTGCTTTAAATCCCTTATTTTTACAGAGACTTACTACTATTGTGAAACATGCAAGACTAATTGGGCAGAAGGGGATGTGAGATACAGAGTAGTTGTTAGGGTTCTAGACAAAACAAGTGATGCACCTTTTTTATTGTGGGACAAAGACTGTTTTGACCTTTTGGGCATTACTTCCTATGATTTGAAAACCAAGTATTCTATGGTAATTTTTTTTTATTAAACTCACTAAAAATCAATTCCTACTAACTGTTTAAATTATACTAACAATTTGTGTTTCACAGGCTAAGATGCATGTTCCAGTTGAGTTTGATCAGTTGAGGAACAAATCTATGGTGTTTAGAATCAATCTCAAGAATGAACATATTAGGAACCCAGCAAAGCCCATATCAGTGTTAAGTGTTATGCATGATGAGGAATTGGAAGCTCAGTACTGTCCATCCATGGTGGATGATCATGATGAATTATCTAGGATGGTTGAAGAAGAAGCAGATGACCTAGAATCTGATGTAAATTACTTTATCTAAGCAGATGCCCTAGAAATGTAGATTAATTACATAACAGTTTTTACTAACTAAGCATATGACCTATAAGTACTATTTTTTTGCATGTACAGGAAAACGAATGAGGTGATGAGGCTATAAGTTCTTCAATGCAACCTGACTTAAAGCTAAAAGGTGTGGACAAAGCTCAAGATGAAGTTGACACCGGTGCTAACAAACAAGAGTCGATATTGACTTCACTAAGACTCGAACTCACCACCTCCCATATAAAGGGAAGGGTTTGATGCCACTGGACCACAAGGTCCTTAGCCAACTATTAATTACTTAATACTCCCATTACTTGCTTCTATTTTCTTTTCTTTTTTTTTTTTGAATATAGGTGCTTACTTATGAAAAGTCAGAGCTCCAGGCAGTATAACATGCAGTTATTTTTTTTTCTTTACCTAGAACATGTATCTAATAGCAGTTATAATAGTATTTGATTTTTTTTGTAAGTCATAACGTGATGTACATTCTATTGTTTCCTTAAATAAGAAGAAATTTTTATTTGTTAATGGCAGCTATCATTTTAAACACTTAGAATAAATTTAAATAATTAAAAGTACAAGGTAAATTTTTTTAGAAACTTACCAAGAATATAGTGATAAAATTTTACTCTTGATGCTGCGTCCTTCCAGTGATCTCCATTCTCTTGAATATTTCTGCTAACAGAAAAATACATCATCAAAGTAACACCCTATTTATGCATCTAACTCCCTACCTTTTTTTTTTTGAGTACTACTAACTCTATTACAATGCAGTATCTGTTCATAACTAATTTCTCAACCTGTTGAAGCACAAGAGCGAACCCACCACCTCTCGTATAAAGGGAGGGGTTTGATGCCACTGGATTACAAGGTCTTTGGCTAACTCCCTACCTTTAATCCTTCTATATAACCCTACATTTATATATTTTATTTTTGAAGCAATTTAGAGATACTAACTCAGTCTATCACATCATACATTTAGTCCACCTTAAAACACATGTACATGGCTCTTTTTCTTTTTTTTTTTCAAATACATTAATGCACATCTGCTGCATTACGCTTATCAATATTTAAAATCCCAAACAGGTAATCATTTACAGTAATACAAACTTTGAGCATAAAGTTGTTTGTCTTCTTAAAATTGAATGAAATCTACACTTATCAATATTTAAAATCTCAAACAGGTAATCATTTACAGTAATACAAACTTAGTCATAAAACTGTTTGTCTTCTTAACATTGAATGAAAATTACACTTATCAATATTAAAATCCCAAACAAGTAATCATTTACAGTAACACAAACTTAGAGCATAAAACTTTTTGTCTTCTTAACATTGAATGAAAATTACACTTATCAATATTTAAAATCCCAAACAGGTAATCATTTTATTGAAACACATGCTTTATAACACACTTCATCCATCAACTTCTTCTATACCAGGTATAACCATTTTACAGAGAAAAGAAACCAACACAAGTAATCTGGCAGATTCCAGCAGATAATTACATGAAAAAATTAACAGAGTCGTGTGTTATAGGCAATAAATGTAGAGGAACAACCAACAACAAAGGTATTTAGCCTCTACTCATGCTATGTACTATCTATTCTTCAAATTTTTGTTTATAACCCTGAACTACAATATAAAGAACTCATCTTTCTTTGTACTTTTTTGCTGGTACCTTTAGCTGGTAGCTTCATTTGTTAGAACACAACATAAGAAACACATATTTCAAATTTTAGATAAAAATAGGTTAACAAATTAAAGTAGTACACAATCATAGTATACCCTCGAGCAGGTTTATTTACTGTACATGCACCCGATTAGAACTTCAAATAACCCTAGATCGAACTTCAACGATTTCAGAACGCATTACTACACAGATCCGTAAAATCTGACTATGAATACCAAATATAATCAAAAATATAGTTTAATTGGTAATCAGTAGCTATAATCAAATATCGACGGCATAAATTACCCGAATGTTCGAAAGTCTGATAGTCAGAAGAGAAGAAATTTAGATGATTTCAGTTCAAAATTAGAGGGATAGAGTTAGGAATACTTATCTTGGTACAAATATGGTGAACTCGCGATAGGATTCCGCCATTAGAGACCAAGAACAATAGCAGAAGACTGAGAAGGAGTTTTCTAGAGAGAGAGACGCGAGGTCATGACATGGTGGAAATGTGTTGACTGAAACGACGTCCTTTTGTCTTTTACTTATATATATATATATATATATATATATATATATATATATATATATATATATAGGATTGCGTTCAGGTGCGTACTGGCCGCCTAGGAGAGAACTACGGACGAATCACAGCGCGCCACGTGTCCGGAATGTAGTTGCACATAACGTTATAACTAGGTGCACGTAATGTTATAACTAGGTGCACATAGGTGCACCCAGGTGCATAAATGTTAATAAGGCAAATTACTTGCACCTGCAAGTGAAAATAGGTGCACACGTGCAAGTAAAATGTATTACAAGTGCAAGTAAATTGTACAATGAGCATCAATACTAAGTGCACCTAATGTTATAACTAGGTGCACCTAATGCTAGGTGCACCTATTGCTATAACTAGGTGCACATAGGTTGCAACCAGGTGCATGAATGTTAACAAAGTAAATTACTTGCACAAGTGCAAGTAAAATGTATTGCAGATGCAAGTAAAATGTATTACAGGTGCAAATGAATTGTACAGTGAGCATCAATACTAGGTGCACCTAATGTTATAACTAGGTGCAACTAATGTTATAACTAGGTGCAACCTATGTTATAACTAGGTGCACCTAGGTTGCACCCAGGTGCATGAATATTAACAAGGTAAATTACTTGCATTTGTAAGTGAAAGTATTTGCGAAAACAGGTGCATGAATATTAATAAGGTAAATTACTTGCACTTGTAAGTGAAAATAGATGCGAAAATAGGTGCACTTTTAAGTGAAACTAGATGCACTTTTAAGTGAAACTAGGTGCACTTGTAAGTGAAACTAGGTGCACCAAAGTTCCAGTTATTTACGAAAATGCCACCGCGTCATTTTTTTAAAATTGCATCTGATTCGTTGATCTGGACACGTGGACGGCTGTGGAGTAATTAGTTATTAGTAATTATGGTAATTCGTTATTAGTAATTATGATAATTATTATGATAGTATATTTGTATTTTATAGATTAATACATATACGTGCATTAATGTAATACCACTGAAAAATGTTTATGTTAATTAATGATTATGATAGTATATTTGTATTTTATAGATTAATACATATACATGCATTAATTTAATACCACTGACAAATGTTTATGGTATAGATTTATTTATTTATTATGGTAGAATAATAATCTATATCTATATTTTTTTTTGAAAATATAATCTATATCTATATAATCTATATATATATAATAATATATAAAAATATATTAGTTATAATTTGTCATAAACAAATAGCTATAATGGTATGAAATTCTATTAATTATAATTGAATTCCATATATATTATATTCCAATACCTATTTGTTTACAATTCCATTTATTTATTACCAATTACCAATTATTAACAAAAGATATGCTATTATTACATTAATGGTAGAAATATATGAATGTTAATCAAAAGAATTACCAATATAATTACCAATTACCAATTACCAATTACCAATTATTACCAATTACCAATAATAGCTCTACCTCTCTCTCTCTCTTTATGGCTATAAATACAAGAAGAAACCCAGTCAACCACCACCATCACCAATTTTAATCTCTCTTAATTCTATTATTTTTCGTTTGTGAAAGCATCAATGTACATAGGAAGAACCACCATTCTCCATAAAAGTTTGACATATTTACTTTTTTTTTAGTGTTATTATCTTTATCTTTATCTTTTTTTGATTTTTTTGGTTACACTCATTGCAGGTTCTTATATTTTGCAATCACAAGCGATGTGGTTAATTGTTGGTAGCTTCAATTGTCAAAATGTAAGTTAATTTGTCAAATAACTACAACTTTTATTCTAAGTATTAACTATTCTTTTTTAATTGATTTTTTAACAATTCTTTTATATTTGAAATCTTATATTTTCAGCTCTCTTGATCCTTTAATTACAAATGCAGATATTTGGAGCATAATAAGCAATGTGATGCAAAGGATAATGGATCTGTTAAGAGATGTGAAGGTTGATAAGCAATTAATGAAATATTTTCCTGTTGAAATCCTAGACATTTTATGTTTTTGGGCATTAAAGATTTCAAATTTTAAATTTGTGTAATTTGTTTAAATATTAACATTTCATGGTTTTACATTACTTTGAATATGTAGTTGTTTTATTCGTTTATTCATACCATATTCATAGGTGAAATTATAGTTCAAAAAAAGAATATTAAAAAAATAATTAACTTGAAATTAAATGGCATGGAATTTAGGTCATTAGAAAAAGTAAATTAATGTTAATAATTGATTTAAAATTGAACAAAAAAGGAAATGAATTTATTTTGACAATTAAACTATTATAATTATATTAATCATATTAATATTTATGAAGGAAAAAGAAAATGAATATATTAATATTTCATTAGAAATATAATTGCAATTATATTTTTATAATTATATTACTTATTAATTATATGGAAATGAATATTAAAATCTTTTTATGAATGAAAAAAAGAAATAAATATTACACACGGGAATCTGTTATTAATATTATGATACTAATGTTACTAATTGGCACAGGAATCAGACCAAATGAAAAAAGAGATTAATAATAAAAATTCACTATAAATATAACATAGCTTTCTCTATGCAAAAATTAGTAACCACAAATGAAATATTAGCAAAAAATTATGAAGGAAAAAGAAATGGAAATGAATATTTATTTCTTTTATGAAAGAAAAAGGAAATGAATATATTCATATTTCACTGGAAATATAATCAACAATTATATTATAATTATAATTATATTAATTATTTAGAAGGAAAAAACAAAATGAATTTATTAATATTTCACTGAAAATATATTCAACAATTATATTTTTATAATTATATTACTTTTTAATCATATGAAAATTAATATTAAATTTTTATGAACGAAAAGAAAATGAATATTACACGGGAATGTGTTATTAATATTTTCTTACTAATTGACAAAGAATCAGGCCAATTAATTGGCAATTATCAGGAAAATGAATGGAAATCAATATTAATTGTTTTGATGAAGGAAAAAGGAAATGAATATACTCAAAAGAAAAATGGAATATTATGATAAATGAAATGAATATATTAATATTTCATTGGAAATATAACACAACTTTTCCTACGAAATAATTAGTAACCACCAAATGAATGATTAGGAAAAAATTATAAAGGAAAAAGGAATGTAAAATAATATTAATTCTTTTTATGAATGAAAAAGGAAATGAATATACTCAAAAGAAAAATGGAATATTATGAAAAATGAAATGAATATATTAATATTTCACTGGAAATATAACACAACTTTTCCTTAAGAAATAATTAGTAACCACCAAATGAATGATTAGGAAAAAATTATAAAGGAAAAAGGAATATAAAATAATATTAATTCTTTTTATGAAGGAAAAATGAAATGAATATATTCAAAAGGAAATGAAATATTTGGAAAAACGAAATGAACATATTAATATTTCACTAAAAATATCACACAGCTTTCTCTACAAACAAATTAGTAACCACCAAATGAAATATTAGGAAAAAATTATGAAGGAAAAAAAATGGAAATGAATATTATTTTTTTATGAAGGAAAATGGAAATGAATATATTTATAAGGAAATGAAATATTAGGAAAAACAAAAGAAATATATTAATATTTCACTGAAAATATAGCACAACTTTTCATATGAAAAAATTAGTAACCAACAAATGAAATATTAGGAAAAAAAATTATGAAGGAAAAAGGAATGGAGATCAATATTAATTCTTTTTATGAAGGGAAAATGAAATGAATATATTTAAAAGGAAATGTAATATTAGGAAAAAGGAAATGAATATATTAATATTTCACTGGAAATATAACATAATTTTCCTTACAAAAGAATTAGTAACCAACAAATGAAATAATAGGATAAAAAATATGAAGTAAAAATGAATGACAATCAATAATTGTTTTTTTAAAGGAAAAACGAAATGAATATATTCAAAAGGAAATGAATATATTAAGAAAAATAAAATGAGTGTATTAATATTTCATTGGAAATATAATCGGCAATTATATTATTATAATTATATGAATTCAATATTAATTAATTAATTATATTAATTATTAATTATATTAATAAATAGTACTCCATAATAATTAATATTTATTAATTAGAAGGTTGAGCAATCCTCTCACCAACTTTAAATGTCGTTGATCAAATTAATTAGTACACGTGTGACATGAACATTGAAGAATGTCGAACATATTTAATATATAATAATAATAATTTTTGTATATACGAATTGATATTCATGTTTACGAAAAATAATTAATTTAGTGTAATTGACTAATAATAATTGCTTAATATTATGGTAATTAAGCTAAATATTGGTCATTGAATTTATTTTTATACTCCTAATAATTAAAGTTAAATTATTTCTCAGTTTTTCATATTTATTTTTGTAATAATATAATTACTTAAGTTATATTAAATATCGATCTTTTAAAGATAATTGTAAACAAACAACTCATATATTATTCAATTAATTGAGTAATATTTTTGCACTAATCTTATAATCAAATAAATGTACATGTTCAATATTAGATTTTTTAAATATATTTAATTTTATTATCTAAATAAATAATACAAAATTTATCCGTGAATCGCACGGGTAATTAGACAATTATTTTCTCTAATTCAAGCAAAGAAAACATCAGAAAACATAATCGATCCAACCAATTTCATCAATTGCGCTATATAATATTCGATGTTATAATTTATATAACTGTATATTGATCCAAATATTCTTAAAATATTATAACAAATTCATTCCGTGCAACGCACGGGCGAAAATACTAGTATACATAATAAGTTCACATAATTGTATTTAATTATAGTCCGTGCAACGCACGGGTATCATACTAGTTATCAACAAAATCAATAAATTTGAAAGCCCGCGCAATACTCATTCAGTCGTTCGGGCATTATAAATTACACCCGCCATTTTAGGACATCTTCCATCGCTTCAGCCATTGAATCGGTCATTGGTTCTTAGAGCCACCCAGCATTCTTCGATTTACCGCATAGAGTTTTTCGATCCAGGAAGAGAGAGAAAGAGAGAGGGGGAGAGAGTGGGCGAAGAGAAAAAGAGATCAATCCCCAACTCTCTCGCTCTTTCTTTCCTTCTCAATTTTTTTTAATCGATTTTCTATTGTTTTCGAAGAAGCTCTAATTCCTCTAAACATGAACGAGAAGGCTACCGTTTCCATGGAACTAAATGTTAAACACACAAAGGTACGATGCCTTCTTGGTGTGGGGTTTTTTTTTTTTTTTAAATATAAATTTTATTGCAATTCTTTATTCATTACCAGCGAAATCAAGCTAGAAAATTTGTTATTGTTGACGGAGATTATCAAAATTGTGATTATAGAGTGTAAGTTGGTAGGAGAAACTAGTAATATCTAACTGGGTCTAATTACCAAAGAAAATGATAGTTTAGTTTAGATGGGAATTTGTAGTTAGCTTGGAAAATTCTTATTATTGACGAAAATTATGAAAATTGTTATTCTCAAAGTAGATAGTTGAAAATATTAGTTGATAATCAGGCCTAGTCACCGGAGAAAATAAATTTGTTGATATAAGAGTAATTTGAGATCCTTACTGGAAGAACACACGAGAAAAGGAAGGGATGTCATGCTAATGCCAATATTCATAAAGATTTTCCAAAGTTCTGTGGCATTGACTGTCATGAATCACTTTTTTGAGAAGAACAAAGAAGCATGGCTGTAGAACTCTTTGAGAGAAAATCAATTCAATCCTGAATTCAGACCATTTAATTCATCAATTTTTAGTACTCAGGCTTGTCTAGATATCTTTGAATTTGAGATGACAAACTGGCCTGTCAAGCTTTCACCCTGGTTTTGTATAGAATTACTGTTTCTTACTGATAAACTTTAGCAAATGAGAGTGTAACTGCGTAAGACAGGCATGGGTCGGGTGGTGGTGTGGCTTGGAGATTTGGGCTAGTTGATAAAATTAACATGAGAAGCTGATCAAGTATCTATACTTATTTTAGGAGAAATTTTTTTGTGATCTCTACTGAAGTTTGCAGGCTTAGACAGCAAATCCCATTGCATCAATGAACTACAAGTTGTACTGTATACATTAATACATGCTTTTTGTTAGTCATGTTTTGCACCCAAAAGAGAAGAAGAAAATAGTCAACTGTCAAGCTTTTCATGATTTGTACTCTTGAAGAATTGAATGCCAAAGCTTACTATCACTTCAGAGTAAATTTAAGTGTCATGCTAGCTTCAGAATGGAATACAGAATGCAGAATTATAGACTATGCAGCAACCTTGAGGTATCTCCACCAAGGACATTGACCTAGGCTTTGTCCACTAAGTTGCAGGAGATTACTAAATGCTTTAAGAAATCTACCCTTTCAAGTGAATCTCAAAATTATAAACTGAGATGTAAAATTTCCAATAAGAACTGTGAAGGTTATTTTTATATCAAAGATGGATAAGAATCAAATGGTGCAATACTTGTGGGGAAGATCTTGCCACTTTATTTTGTCAGATTGCTACAAAGTAACTACTTACTGAGTTACTGGTTCCTCGCAGTTTCCATTTCCCCTTTCTTTTCATCTCCTTTTGTCCCCTTAAAATCCAAATCAAATGAAGTAGAGCACTATCATAGAGTGACAGATACCAATGTATATGATCACTATCTTTATAAAATATTCCTGATTGTAAAAAAGGGTTCAGTTTCAGTGAATACCAGCATATAAAACTTAAGAAGATTGCTGAAGAAGAAATGGTCATTGCAGGAAATCTATGCATGTTTAATCTTTTCTGAAGAAGAATTGGCAACTGCAGGAAATATACACATGTTTAATCTCTCTGTTACAAATGAATACCTTTTATTACTTTTTCTTTGGACATTGTAAATGATGTTCAATCAGTCATTTCTAATGGTCCCAAAAACTGCTTGCAGATACTAGAGGGACTTCTCAAGCTTCCAGAAAATATGGACTGTGCTGATTGTCGGAACAGGTACATTTTCAAACAACACTTTCAACTGTAATGCATGATCTGTGATCACACAAGCATACGCTACAGTTTTTTTTTTTTACCAGGGCCCCAAGTTGGGCAAGCGTCAACCTTGGAATATTCATATGCAAGCAATGCTCGGGAATTCACCGTAATCTTGGAGTACATATTTCAGAGGTTACCTTCTTTCCCCTTTTTATTTCATTTTGTAATTTTCAAAGTGTAGGCAGATTCCTTTTAATATTTTTTTAATGGGTGTGTTGGTGGATTCCAATTTGTATTTGGAAGAACATGTTTACTAACTTTTTGAAGATTTTGCAGGTTGCTAAATCTGTACATATACTTTGGTTAGAATTTTGAAATAGAAATAATATTTTATTTATTTATTTATTTTAATTGAAGAACTATCAACTTTTGAAATGTGAATTGGTTTGAAATTTACAAGTTCTTTTCAATTAAGTTGTAAGATTGATCCTTACTTTTAGTTGGTGATGTCTACTTACCTTTAATTTGTATGCTTCTTACATTCAACATGTTTAGTGGCTATAAACAATGTACTTATCACAAAATATAATAAAAAATATGTAATCGGCAACGAAAAATGCTCATACTTTCTAATGTTCTAATGTTTATTCTAGATGATTATGACTTGTTTATCAATTTTTGTCTTTTCCATGTAATAGGTGAGGTCTACAACTCTAGATACATGGCTGCCTGATCAGATTGCATTCATGCAATGTATCTCTCAACTCTCTCTTTCTCTCTCTTTTCTCTTGTTGTGTGCTTTGTTTCCCACTTGCATGTGCTCTCAAATATCAGAAATATGGGCGTTAAAGTTGCTTACATTTCTCTTACAGAATAGGAAGCATTTTGTTGAGTGTGCTTGTGAATTCAGTTTGGTCAAATTGAGGTCAACTGACCTCACTGGAAATCTAACAAGCCTTTTTATGTCATATAATAAAATTACGCTGTATAAATTACTTGATAGAGTAAATTACTATTCAGACCCTCACAGTTGCCCTAATTTTTGGTTTAGTCCCTTATATGGAGATTCTTTATCAGTATCCTCTCTCATTGATCGCTCATCCTCAATTTAGTCCCTTAAGGAAGCAGTTTTAAAATTCATGCACCATATATTTACATTCTCAATTTTGGCCTCATAGGATAAATGCTGTCCCTCTATATAGAGTATATTTTTTCAACCCATAGTTTGTGTTCCCTTTCAACAATTAACTATGTAAACCTTGATGATTAATAAAGAGTAATCAATACCTTCATTAGATGTTAGTAGTAACAAAAATTCTGGTCAATTTTTGGGCCATTTAAATAGCATGTGTTTATAATATGATGTTTTTTGGGCAGTTAAGTGAAAACTATGCTTCCACTATGGAATCTGTATTTTCAAAAAATCAGTAACTAACAAATTCTGTTAGAAGGTGCACTCTTTCCGTAAAATACTTGAGAGTAACTTCAGAGCACATTGGTTGCTAATGGAGAATTTGTTGAGTACATTGAGCAAATTAATTTTGACTTCAAAAAATTACTTTTCACTATTTTCATACCCTAAATTAATGCACCATCTGATTGTGAAAGTTTGGCTAAAGCAGTTGTAATTTTGTACATCATACAATATGGTAATACATAAACCAAAAGCCAAGTAGCTCAAAACCTAAAAAGATATTAGTGTAAACTAAAAAAAATTCTTGCTGCTGGTCCTATCCAAAGTTGGAGCCTGCGGGGTGACTACTGCAGTCTTAGCTGGCAGGATACTTGTTATTCTCAACATAGAGAGTTGAGATTACTCAAATATAATATTAGTTTGGCATTTTGCACATTTCTATGAATTACTCAATTATAGGTTGTTTGGTGCTCTATTTTTACATAATTATCCTTAAAAAATTATGTGATCAGGACATGCCATTTCTTTAGCTGGAATTTGTTATGTGTTACTACTAATGAAAATGTAGGTTGCTTTTTGTTAACAATCAAAGTATAGGTTGTCAACTGTTAAAGAGTTGAGATATAGGTTGCTTTAAAAAAAAAATTACTCATCTATCTATTTGGTGTTTACCCAAATTAAGTTTGCTAATACTAAATAAACATAAGGATAGCTTTGATAAAAATTTACTAGTGAGGAGCATAATTCTTTTTTTTTTTTAAACGACATTATTTAGAATCAGTTGAATTGTGAGGGACTATATTGTGAAAATATTTCTTTAAGGGGTTAACTTGAGAATAAGTGACCCATGAGGGATTGGAACAAGTTCTTTGTTCCAGCAAGTGTAAAGGAGGAGGAACTAAGTGTTTAATTTACTGCGATTTTTTTTACACATTATGCTTGTGTGTGTACATTGGTATTGGTGAATTATTAACTTTTAGTTCATGCCTTATTGTCTAGCTATGGGGAATGAGAAGGCAAATAGTTATTGGGAATCATTGCTACCACCAGACAGTGATAGAAGTCATATTGAAGAATTCATACGAGCCAAGTAATCTATGAGCCAAACTTAATGCCTTTGATATATAAGTGTTTTGGCAAATGAAAATGCTTTTGTTTTGTTTTTTTTTTTTTCATGTTCATGATGAAACCTATTTTAATGCCAGGTACCAGGAAAAAAAATGGGTTTCTGAAGATGCTGAACTAATTAATATGATTAGTGAAAGGCATTCAAACTGTGACAAAGCAACAGAAGGTGGAGCTAGAATTCCAAGGAGAGCAAGAAAGTATTCTTTGGAGGAGGAAATTCTTAACACAAACATGTCACAAATTGCTTCAACAACAAGACTTCGCTGGGTATTTTCCATATAAAATTTTTAAATTCACTAATTGTCCTAGGTAACTGTGGGCACTATAGGGAATGAAAATGTCTTTTAGATATTATGAATGTAAATATTCCTCCTGCCTAAATATTTGATAAATTTATTTTTAGATTCCTAGACTGGTCTTCTTTCAGTATAAATCATGATAACAAGCATAACATCACATATTATATACATTTGACAGGCTTCTGTAGACATGAGTCACATGACGGATAAATTAATTATTGAATCTCCTCCAAATGATAACAGTCTTGAAAAGCAACCATCAATAACGAGTGACACTGCAACAGATCTCTTCAGTTTGCTTTATGCCCCAGAGGTTAAGCAAGATCGCGTTGTAGTACCTGCATCCCGCTGGGCTACATTTGAGTGTAAGAACACTGTTTCTTTCAAAAATTAAATTCTTGAATTACTTATGTAGGATGAGCAAAGTTAAAACTTAAAATGCATGTGAACAGAACTGTGACAAAATTTCTTTGAAGAGGTATTCGGAGATATTCAATTTATTTCATAGAAGCATATCTGCAAAATCATTTTGCACCATGAAGTGCAAATATATATATATATATATATATATATATATATATATATATATATATATATATATATATATATATATATATTCTTGTGGTATATTTAATTAAATCGTTTAAAGTTCCAATATGCCAGCATGCTTGAAATGAATTCTGAATTCCGCACTAAGAACAATTCAAGAAATTTGCTTCTAGCAACATGATACACCAGATTAATAAATTGAAAGATTTTGGGTGCAGGAGATAATGCCTCAAAGGAGGAACTTATGGAGTTAAACTCCAAATGCTCTTGGATTAGAATAGAACTTATGATCAAAATAGTGAAAACTGGAAGAGCCTGCATCTTCTTAACAGGTTTGCTTATGATCTGTTTCTCATCCCAGGACTAATTAACAAAGCATTGCATGAAGATTTTTTTGGACAAAAAATGTGTTAAACCTTCCATGATAAGGTTATGATGTTTCTTCCACAATTCACCATGCCTATGTTCCTTGCATTGAATTGAACAGTTAAAAAAATATTTTATATTCTCTAACAGATAAAACTTCTTTTGATATCAAGGATCAAAGTAATACATTCATTTATTATGTCTTTTGTGGGGTTGAATATGATTTTTATATTTCTATTCCCTGACCACTGATTTGTAGATAACATTTAGCCTATTTCTGCCACAACCAAATTCACAAATTTCTGGTTCTTCAACTTATAAAGCACACTCCATCTATATATATATATCGTTAATAAGACCTGACTTTTTTGTCTTGAGTACACCATGGCCCTGTTTGGTAACATAGTTTATCAATCAATTTTGACTTATTTGACCACTATTAGCTGTTTGGCTTGGTTAAACAATCAATATAAGTGTTTGATTAATTAGCTTTTTCTAACAAGTTATTCCTCCAAAATGCTAAAATTCAAAAAGCTGCTCAAAGCAACTTTTTCTATCACCTTTTTGACAGAGTCATTTTGCATGTAATCAACTACCAACTAACAGCTAATTCACCAAACACTTTTCTTCAATCAGCTAATGCTATCAACTAGTCAAACCCATTAACCCAATTTAGCTATCAACTAGTCAAACCCACTAACCCAATTAGCTAACAACTATTTACTAAACGCCCCCTTTATTATTTTGGATAATGCATAATGGACACATACATTATGTTATTCAGTTTGTTCCATGATAAGTCCATGTGGCAACTGGCGTAGAATACCTACCTATGTGTAACTTATAATTTTGCCTCCTGATCTGATCTGATCTGATCTTGTTCTTCCAGGTACTAAATGCTCCACCATTGTTTCCACCTAGCTTCACTACTTATGATGAGATTGACATTTCTGAAGCAAATACAGATCAACATATCTATGACTCAGCTGTCCATAAAATAATTGTGCATATGTACATTTCCCACCTTTTAGTCTCTGAAGATTAATTAGCTTGTGATACCAGAATTAACGCTCATAATACTTGCTATGTTCTTCATCAATTATTTTATTCTGTATAAAATGCATTTCTTTCTTTCCTAGCTCAGTCCTTTCTTCTAAATCTTCTCTGAATACAATATTATAATACAAAGGTGAAGGCTTTAAACTCAAACACTCAATTTCTTCCCCTTTTATTTCCTATCCTAAGTTGATAAGATCAGTTTCTGAGTCTGTACTTGAGTACTAGCCTGCTGAAACTTCGATGCTTTCTTTATTACCTTTAATTTGGTTTTCTTTTTATTAATTACTACGTAATCATTATTTATTTATAGAGCTGGTTACGGACTTAAGGGACAGTTCATAACTTAACCAACTTAGAGGAAAAAAAAAAGACATGACTTGAAATTTGTTAGACTCAGTTATCAGCTTAGACTCGAATCGAGATCACCCTGCAACTGCAAGCTACCGTGCATGCCATGATGAATTCAATATTGAATTCATGTTGTTGCACTAGGCAGTGCAACACTCCAAATAAAATTTGTGATAATTATGTGTTTATTGACTAATACAAACATTATGAGTTTATAAATAAATAAATATTAAAAAATTGGACTGGTTAGATCAGATTTAAAAAAAAAAAAAAAATAGTGACACTTTCATAATTATGATCAACTTTTACTATGCAAACTTGAATATTAAAATTTGCCATTTTTAGAATTTTGTAGGTTTGCACATTTAGTATTAACAATTTACATACTTAATGTTAAAAGATTGCACTTGCAAAAATGCGAAAGTACATTGTACTTAGGGTTTCGATTTTATAGTTTATGACTGCGCTTTCGGTTTTATTTGGTTTAGTGGTCCACTTTTTACTGTTTAGAGTCTAGCATTTATGGTTTTTTTCATTGATTTTATAAAATTTATGAGGTGTTTGCATTTTTTTTTTTTTGAAAATCAGACGGAACTTATATTAAAGCATCGAAATAAGTCGAAATACAATCAGGCGGAGAAAGATCCCACACCCCAAGGACAGAAGATGAAACAGTCGCCCGTGCAAGCACATGAGCTACATGGTTCGCTGACCTCCTAACATGGCGAACAATAATGTTCCCAATGTCCCTAGCAATGACCCGACACTGCTTAATAATAAGACCAACATAAGAGTGATCACGACAAACAGAATTAAAATTATTACAAAAATTTAAGCAATCTGACTCCTCGATGACATTATTTAAATTTCACCTCTTGAGTCAGGATAGAGCTTCCTTGATAGCCAATGACTCAGCAAGATAAGGATCATTTTCACAACATAATTGACCTCCATAAGCTGCCACAAATCGACCTGTATGATCGCGAATTATAGCTCCAAAACAAGACAAACACCCAGCCAACGAAGCATCAACATTACATTTTAAGTAACCGGCCGGAGGAGCACACCACTCATTTACTACATTATTGGAAACATTAGGTGCCAGAACCGATAATGGAACATAAGCTTGAAGCCAAGAACTGACACTGGAATCAACATTTCTCCTTAAATCGTCCAAACTCCATACTTTGGCATTCCACAGTTTATCATTGCGTGCTAACCAAATAGACCATAGACATGCTGTCATTTCAATTGCATAGTGAAGTTAATGATAATTAAGAAAACGTCACCACGTCTTTTTTTTTTTTTTAATCTGATCAGATCCATTGAATTTTATAGATGTGTAAGACAGAGATTTGTTCTTAATTTTATCCTCAGAGTGTGTTCTCATGAGATCCAAAGCCTATATATATAGGGGTGCGCTCAGGTGCGGACTGTCGGCCAGGAAGGAAATGAGAACGCTTCGCAGCCGTCCACGTGTCCAGATCAACGAATTAGATGTAATTTTTTTAAAAAAACAACGACGCAGTGACATTTTCGTAAATAACTCGAACTTTGGTGCAAGTAACTGTGTTATAAGTGCACCTAGTTTCACTTACAAGTGCACCTAGTTTCACATTCAAGTGCACCTATTTTCGCACCTATTTTCACTTACAAGTGCAAGTAATTTACCTTGTTAACATTCATGCACCTAGGTTCACCTAATTATAACATTAGGTGCACCTAGTTATAACATTAGGTGTAATTAGTATTGAGTTCAGCTTACATTTTACTTGCACCTTAAATATATTTTACTTGCACTTGTGCACCTATTTTCACTTACAAGTGCAAGAAATTTACCTTGTTAACATTCATGCACCTAATTATAACATTAGGTGCACCTAGTTATAACATTAGGTGCACTTAGTATTGTTGCTCAGTGTACAATTTTATTGCACTTGTAATACATTTTACTTGCACTTGTGCACCTATTTTCACTTACCAGTGCAAGTAATTTACCTTGTTAACATTCATGCATCTGGGTGCAACCTAGCTGCACCTAGTTATAACGTTAGGTGCAACTATATCTGGACACGTGGTGCGCTGCGAAGCGTTCTCAGTTCTCTCCTGGGCGGGTGGTTCTCACCTGAACGTGATCTTATATATATATATATATATATATATATATATATATGTGTGTGTGTGTGTGTGTGTGTGTGTGTGTGTGTGATCTAGTGCGGAGATGCTCCCAGGTGAAAGATAAGGATAGATCTGAGCCGTTGATCAAATCTAGATCAATCGCTCAAATCAATGAAAATTAATAATAATAAAAACGTGTTTCCGCAATCAATGCATCCATCTTCTTCAAGTTTACTCCAAAGATAACAACTCCACTATTTGTTATTATATTGCAATCTTTTTTTTTTTCTTTTCAATTAGATAATTGAAAACAACAAAACCTGGATCATATCATTTTGAACTTGGGAACCAAAATTGAAAAAACACCATTGTACTGTTGAGTGAAAAAAAGCTGTAAGAATGGTGCACCTTAAGAAGGAAAACAAAGCACCTTAAGAATGAAATCTACGCACCTTAAGTTTCAAAAACTGACGCACCTTAAATTTGACCTAGATGCAAAAAGAACAAATTGCCACCGCTTTTTTTTTTTTAATCCTTGTTAATCTTGGACGTTGATCTTGGCAAGATTAAAGGCTCTCGTGTCACCCCACGTTCGCACCTGAGCACACAATCTGCATTTGAACCATATTATATATATATACATATATATATATATATATAGAATTACATTCAGGTACAAACAGCTCTTAAAATACAAACGTGCAGATTTGTTATGACCGTTAGATTTACATGATAGACGGCTGGATGAGGTCCTTTTGTTTTTTAATGTTTAATATATTTTTTTCCGCCTTGTTTTGTTGCGCTGGTGTTTTTATTTTGTGGGTGGGTATTTTGGACAATTCATAGTAGTCTAACGCGTGTGTGATCCGGATTTATCTCCACTCGCCCGGGTAAAAGTAGGGTTAGTCCTTGGTTTTCGGCACTCGCTGGTCTCCACGTCGTGCGTTGCGTTTTGGGATTTGCCGACTGCGTTCGTTCACGCGTTGCTGGGTGTTTGTCGATTTTGTTCGCTCACGTGTTGCTCAGTTGTTTGGAGGTAACAATGGTTGTCGGTGGGGTCGTTACAAGGAACAAATGGCGGGGACCACAGGCGCAAGGTGTCGGGCGAGGTACTTTTCAATTATTTTTTGGTTGTATTTTTGTTATTTTTACTGGTTTTTTGTTGCGATTCGGTTGATTACCTCATTTGTTTGTTCATATGTTGTTTTTTTTTGTTGGTGTTAATTGATTATTGTAGGGTTTATGATTTTTTTTTTCTGTTTTGGGTTTAATAACTATTGTAGGGGTTATTTCGTTTTCTGTTAATTCAACTTGTGGGTGTGTTTGCTGTATGGTAGTTGTCGTTGTTCTTGGCTTTCTGGTGTTAGTTTCCCGGTTTTCGGCTGCTGCGTCGCGAGAGTGGGTGCGTGATTGGTTAAAGGCGTGTGCTTTGTTGTTCAACTGTTAAGATTGTAGGATAGGGATTTTTGTTGGGAATGTTAAACGTGTTTCGAATTCTGTGTTTGGTTTGTGTGTGTGCATTGGGGGCTAGAGGTGTGTGCTTTGTTTTATGGATTTAGGTGGGCAGCGGGCTGTGTTTTTGTTTGTGACTGTGCATGTGTGGTTAGAGGTCTGTGGTTTGTTATTTGCTGTGTGCGTATGTGGTTAGAGGTGTGTGATTTGTTAATCCTTCTGGTTGGATATTGGTTTTCTGGTTCAGGAGTGCTGTTATGGGTGGGGTTTGGTGGGTTGGGTGTGTGCATTATCAATCTCAATGTTTTGTGCCTTCTGTATGGATATGTTTTTTCCCACATGGTTGCATGGGTGTATATCTATGTGTTATCTGTGTGTCAAGTAAAAAAGCCAAGGTTCCCTGTGTGCATGGTGTTTCTATTGTGTGTTCTACATATTCTTGTTTTTTTTTTTGTTCCCCCACGCCTGTGTTTAGTGTTGGCACTCTGTAAGATCCGGTCGTAAGTGTGTGCTGAATTTATTTTCAGATGTTTTTCCCCATCCTCAGAAACGAACACTATTTTCTCGTCTGTTTTGATTTTCGGCGTTTTTGGATGGAGGTCATTGATAATAACCCTTCTCCTGTTGCAACGAAGAACAAATATGGTGAATCGCTGATTGATATGGTATGTCTTTCCCCTTGTTACTATTCCATTATTACTTGTATATTGTTCTTTCCTTTATTTATTCATTTTTTTTAAACTGTGGTTGTTTTTTAATTTTAGATTTATTTTTTTTGTTTGTATTGCAGCAAGACATGCTGTTCGAATTCTTTACGAAGGTTCATCCGGGGAGGTCAGTGTTGTGTGCTGGTGTCATGCCTAAGAGGATGCAGATGCATTGGAGGGATTTTAAAAACATGACCAATTGTGGCGTATATCTTATGCGTCACATGGAGACGTTTATGGGGCAAGGGGTTTCGGATTGGGAGTGTGGCCTCGTCAAGGGGGATTCTGGTATGCTTAACAAATTCAGGCTGCAGTACATGAAGGATCTCGTTCTGTCGGAGTATAATTTGCATAGAACAAGCAATTTGGCTCGTGCTTATCACTCCGTCACTGCCCCCGTTGGTAGTTTATAGGTTTGGTGGTTGAACGCAGTGTCGTAGTCGGATATGTGGTTTTTTTCCCCATGCTGTGGGGTTTGTATATTTCTTTTGGTGCTAGCTAGTTTGTTTTTGGCAAGTAGTATTTTATATGCGTTTGTACATTTCTGTAAACGCAGTATATTCTCGGCATGGGTTATGTTTTTTGGACAGGCATCACATATTATCAACGTTTTGAATGTATAATTTTCAAATGAGGGGTTTTTTTTTTTTTTTTTTGTGTTTTTGGTATGTTTAAATTCAATGTCGTCAATTTATTTATTTATTTGTGCTTGTGCATATCCATCCCATCATTCGCTGGTGTTACTGTGCATTCATTGATATAGGTGTGTGCGCGTATGTATATATATCCATAGTCTGTTAGTAGGTGTGTGCATGTACTCATCTGTGTGTGTGCTTATATTGATTCCATCATCTGTTAGTGGGTGTGTGCATCTATTCATCACTGTGTGCGTATACGTATTCCATCATCTTTCTGTACGTGTGTGCTTATATAAATCTATTTGTGTGCACAGTGATTCCATCATCTGTGTCTAGGTCTGTGCATTCATTGATTTCTTCATACTATGGTAGTTGTGCACCTTTTCATATATGTGTATGTCTATACACTCTATTTCCTGTTATTCGGTGTGTGCAGTTATTCATCCATGTGTGTGCATATACATTCGACCATCTGTTAGCATGTGCATGCTTTCATTCATCTGTGTGCAGGCACATTCGGATATTAATATGTATGTGTCTTCATTCATCTGTGTGTGTGCATATTCAGATATTATTAAGTGCGTGCCTTCATTCACCATGTGTGAGGAGTCAGTAAATTCATCGTGGTGTTGCTAAGAGTGGTGTGTGATTCGCTATGTGCACGTGTGTGCAACCGGAAAGTTTTGTCTCCACAGTACAATGTACATATTCATAGCAAGTAGTTTGTTAATAAAAACTGGAAAGTTTTGTCTAATTATTAAAATATTAATTAAAGTCTTAAACATGGGAAATCAAAGCTAAGTAAAATTAATCATAAAAATCAGTTTTGTTTTCTATGCAGGTTCTACTGTTATGTCCTCGTCCACCACAAGTTGCACACGCCCTTGATTTCTTTTTGCTCTTCTCAATTGCCTTTTCCTTGTTGCTTTTCAGTCGTTTTCCACTGCCTTTGTTATTAGCAAACTTTGGTGGTTTTATGCGTATCTCTCCAGTTATTCTCGAGCCCACTATGGCTTCTATGGCTGATTCGTTAGAAATGTACAAACGCATATAAAATACTACTTGCCAATTATTAAAATATTTCTTTTTGCTCTTCTCAATTCGCACTCTGTCTCTTGTAGTCCATTTTCTTCACTACCTGCGTGTTTCAATACAGCGTATATTAACATATATTGATTCTTTTTTGTCAATGTGAATATTCTTTATACATTATGTGGTTTTGTGTGTGCGTATTTTTTTGTTGGTCTGAGCAGCGCATACTAAATGCACACACCATACTATATACGTTTTGGATCTACTGCTGCAAATGTATATGCACACACATGTACTAGTAAATGCACACGGTAGAACATATATTCACAATAACACATTTACTAATAACAGAAGATTAACTATATACGCACACATTCAGATGGAAAAATCCACACTTATACCAATCATATGATGGAATGTATACGCACACTACACATGAATATACGCACAGTACTACTACGGCCAGAAGTTATCCATATGTTTTCAAAGTACTACAACACATGAGTTGTTCCCTAAGAATTACAAAGGGAAACGCATATCAACGTACATACGCACACGATAGATTAATAAATGCACGCTACTGTTAATTACGATGCATCCATCATTCTTACTAACCTGAGTTGTTCTCCCACATGTCTGCGCCGATGTCTTCCATGGATTCTGTAAAGGTTTCTTCGAATTCCACTGGCATCCGCGTTCAGAGAATAATGAAGACGTAGACTAGTCCTACCAAACTTACACCACCTTATTTTTAGCGGTAATTGCCTTCCTATTATAACACCCGGATTCTTTCCTAATGATTTGCCATTATTACCCTTTTATTCTAATAATCAGATCCAATAATTGTTTGCTACCATTAATTCCCATCCGTCCATCCTACATAATCTGAAGGCCACAATTAATCCATATGTTTGTATTTTAAGGGTGTTTGCATGTGAATGCAACCCTATATATATATACATGTATATATATATATATATATGTATATATATATATATATATATATATGTATATATATATATATGTATAGAGTCATGATCAGGTGCGGTCGTGTTCTCCCGTGCGACCGTGCGGTTCACACTACTCAATGTTAAGAAACACACCACACAAATATGCACTGTGGTGTGTTTCTTAACATTGTGGTGTGTTTCATTGTGGTGTGTTTCTTAACATTGAGTGGTGTATTTCGTAACATTGAGTGGTGTGTGACCACACGGCCGCACGGGAGAGCACGGCCGCACGTGAAATTATTTCTATATATATATATGTGTGTGTGTGTGTGTGTGTGTGAGATTACTTTTTAATGTGAACCGGTGCAAAAGTGTGAATTTGTGTACTTGATTGCATCGTTGATTGGGCGTCATCTAATGGTTGTGAGTTTTTATTTTTAATACATTTTTAGGGTTGTTTTATGTGCTAGGGGTATATTGGTATTTCCCATTTTGGTCTTAATCTTCTTAATATTTAATCTATTGATTCCAACCGTTTCCCGATTCTTTTGTTTGGCTCTCTGGGTTTCATCTGTGGTAGGCAGTAGCTTTCCCGGCAGGTTCACAGGTCGTGCACTCGTTTCGTTGCAGGGATCATCGCTGGTGAACATAATTCAAGTATGTCCTTGCTCTGGGTTTTATTTATCAATTTTGTCTAGGTTTCACCGTTTGTAGTGTGTTGATTCGTTGGTACGTTGGTGTGATGCACTGTAATGGGAGTGGGTGCACGTGTTAGGGGGTGGGGTGGTGCACTAGGTGAACACGATGTGTGTCCTTCTCCGATGCTTTTAGCGTATCAGTGTTGGGGTTGGGGAGTGAGTGATGCAGTGCGTCGTGGGTGAAGGGGAATCGTAGGGAAGCAGTGTTGGCGCTTGGTTAGCATTTATGGTTATATGTTAATACAGTGTCTTTTTCCTTTGGGGTTTTTAGCGTGGCAGTGCTGAGGAAGTAGTGCAGTGCTACAATAATTAAAGGGGAATCATAGGGAACAAAATGTTTGGCGTCTGTTGTGTGTTTATGGTTATATGTTAACTGGAACATAGGGGAATTGTGTAGTCTTGTTGTGCACCGCTATGCAACACTACTATAGAATAAGACCTTGTGGGTGTTCTGATATCGGGAATCGTAGTTAGTGTTGTATGCATGGTACCCTGGGATTATTATACTATGTGTCTTTTGGAGTTTGTTCTGTATTTATTCTAGAGTCATTTTCACTTTTGGTCCTACTATTATTGGGCCATTGCCAATTTTAGTCTACTTCATTAATTTTTGTCACATTACGACCAGTTTTATTTAGTTCTTACCACTTTTAGTCCACCGTTAAAATTTTCGTCAAATAACCGTCCAAAATAGGGACATTTTGATCTTTTCATACTTTGATCATCTCATTTACCCTTTGCAGTGGTCTTCCTTACACATTTTCATCCAATGAAGAGGTCCAGCGAAAGCCATGACTTTGTAATGTGGCTCACATGGCTTCTGTCGGACCTCTTCATTGGATGAAAATGTGTAAGGAAGACCACTGCAAAGGGTAAATGAGATGATCAAAGTATGAAAAGATCAAAATGTCCCTATTTTGGACGGTTATTTGACGAAAATTTTAACGGTGGACTAAAAATGGTAATGACTAAATAAGACTGGCCGTAATGTGGCAAAAATTAATGAAGTGGACTAAAATTGGCAATGCCCCAATAACAGTAGGACCAAAAATGGAAATGACTCTTTATTCTATATTTCATTTGAAATCTGATTATGAACGGAGCAATATGTATCTATGTGTATATTCTGCTCTAAATGTATTCCAGTAAATTTGGGTGTTCCATAGACTAGGGGTAATCATATATTTTAATTTCACAAGACCAACAACACAAACACAAATTTGTTTTATTTGAATTGTACTACTAAAGGCATATATGTTTTGGTTCACAGTTTGTTGAACACATGATGGAATTGAAATATATACAACACCAATCTATTCAAACTTTAGCAACTGTGTTCAACTAGAACATTTATGTTTTCAAGACATCTATGTAGTAGTTTGTTCTGTATTTATTTTATATTTCAGTTGAAATATAATTATGAACGAAACAATATGTATCTATGTGTATACGTTCTACTCTAAATTTACTCCAGGAAATTTGGGTGTGCCCTATGTGGTAGAGTAGGGGTAATCATACATTTCAATTTCACAAGACCAACAACACAAACACAAATTTGTTTTATTTGAGTACTACTACTGAAGCTATATATTTTTGTTCACAGTGTGTTCAACACATGATGAAATTGATATATATATATATATATATATATATATATATATATATATATATATATATATATATATATATATATATATAGTAATGATCAGGTGCGGCCGTGTGGTTCACACCAGTCAATGTTACGAATACACCACTCAATGTTAAGAAACACACCACACAAATATGCACTGTGGTGTGTTTCTTAACATTCAGTGGTGTATTTCGTAACATTGAGTGGTGTGTGACCACACGGCCGCACCTGAAATTATTTCTATATATATATATGGATCATAAGAGATGACTTGTTTAGGTTAGATCGTGAGATCAGATCTTGTGCATCTACGTAATAATTTAATGGTCTATATTGATTTAAGATTTTAAGTTGAAGTGTGTACGAACGGTAATAAAATGTGTGTGAACGGTGGTTAAGTGTGTGCGAACAGTGATTAAATGTGTGGAAACAGTGATTAAATGTGTGCAAACGGTGATTAAGTGTGTGCGAACAGTGATTAAATGTGTGCGAACGGAGTGGGTGTGTCAAACAATCTAGACCATTAAAATTTTTTAGATTGATTTATAAGATTTGATCTCAAAATATTTTAATGGTCTAGATTGATTAAGATTCCAAGTTGAAGCGTGTGCGAACGATGATTAAATGTGTGCGAACAGAGTGTGTCTGTCAATCAATCTAGACCATTAAAAAATATATATTACATTGATGCACAAGATCTGATCTCACGATCTTACCTAAACAAGTTATCTCATTGGAACCCTACCCTATGTGTGTGTGTGTGTGTGTGTGTGTGTGTGTGTGTGTATCTCACTAACCTATTCAAACTACAGCAATTGTGTTCAACTAGATCATTTTTGTTTTGAAGACATATATGCAGTAGTTTGTTCTGTATTTATTTTAGATTCCGGTTGAAATTTGATTAAGAACGAAGCAATATGTGTCTATGTGTATGGGTTCTACTCTAAAGTTATTCTAGTAAATTTGGATGTGCCATATGTGGTAATGTAGGGGTAATCATTTATTTCAATTTCCCAAGACCAACACCGCAAATATAATATTGTTCTATTTCAGTAGTACTATTGTAGGCATATCTATTTTTTGTGTCACAATTTGTTGAACACGTGATGAAATTGAAATATATATCACACTAATCTATTCAAACTGCAATAATTGTGTCCAACTAGAACATTTACGCTTGGAAGACATCTATGTAGTGTTTACTCCCCATTTACATTAACTTTATGCAGCCTCTCCAAATAAGGCAAGTTAAACCGTTGGTTGAATGCAGTATTTAATGTCGGATTACTCCGGTGTTCCAACACCGTGGTGCACTGTTGCACAGTGATTTAATACTTTCAAGTTTTAGCATAAAATATCAGTTCTATATGCCTACATGATGTTTCCCCCTTCTAACAGCATCACGTTAGATGTGTTAACGTTTGGTGAGTGCTATCCGAGCCAGGATGCACTACATCGTAGTGTGATGCACTGCACAACTCCAAAATGGGGGTCTACTGCTAGGCTATTCTTCCACCGTTGTCGAAACAGCAACACACATAATATTTATGTGCTATGGTAGATCACAACTGTTGTGTTGGGGTAGGTTGGTTTGTACTGCAGCTATCGGGGTGTCATGCCAATTTATGTACGCAAATTCATTTCTATATTCAATTCGGTGCTTGAACTAATTAGGTTGTCATTTTATTGTGTATGTCCGAGCAGAGTATACAAAGGCGAAGAATTGGGTGCTCGTTGCGGAAGTCAAATATAGAATCCGAGAGTGTGACAATGCTATAAAACTTTGTGTTGGCCAGTGCTTCAGCTCCCTGGAGGAGGGGGTACAATTCTATAAGCACTAGTGCGCTATGCTATGGTCGTGGATTTTGATGTAAGGTAAAGCACAGTAAAGAAAACAAGTGGTGGGGAGGTCACTATTAGGTATTTGGTTTGTAGTTGGCAGGGGTTTAAGATTAACAAAGTTGGGGCCAACAAATCAGTATGACTCGAGGACGAAGATCGCAATACACAGACAAGGCGTAGGACCTCTAATAAGGCTGGTTGTATAGCGATGGTGGGGTTTAGGAGGGTGCAGAATGGGGGGGTTTAATGTGACTATTTTAGAAGAGAGGCATAACCACACTTTGTGCATGGGTAACTCCAGGACATTCCTAAAAGGGAACTAGAGATTGGATCTTGGGCAACAGGCTTTCATAGCTAATTGCATCCGGCCAAACATAGGTCCCGTGCGATGTTTCCATTTGTACAAGGAATTCGTGGGGGGAGGGGGGGTTTCACAATGTAGGGGCAACGTGTGTAGAGTTCTGTAATTTTGAGCGCGACTTACAAGCTTATAGTGAAAACGCGAATGCACGGTTATTAATAGAAAAATTGGCCGACAAGAAAAAGGTGTAAAGTGATTCCTACTACGCATATGATGTTGATAATGAGAACCGGATGTCCCGTTTGTTCTAGGCAGATCGTTTGGTTGTGCTCAGTTCACTTGTTTTGGTGATCTTATTTCTTTTGATGCCACGTATGCACCAACCGGTATCTCCCTACTCCGTTTCCTACTATGCTTTGCACTTTAACTTCCTATTAGCATTTTTGACATGCTCGTGCCATTATGGCATGCACACGAGTAGCGGACATGTGGTCACGGCTATGCAATGCACTAGCACACACATACACCATGTTGACGAGTAAACAATGCATTCGCAAATGCCGAAACAGTGCACTACAATACGCCCAAGCATCCACACTAAGGGTGTCGGCGCGACTTGTGCAACTACATTATAAAAGTACATAATTATTCAAACCACCCCACCTAAACCCCGTGCCAAATGTGGATCTACGAGTGTGTACCTTTCTAAGTTCATTAAACACATAGAACTACAACCACAATTTGGACACTGCATTATGTTTATAAATTGACAAGTGCGTTTACGTGCAGGAACAACCTGGTATTTGTCTCATTCACAAGTGTGGATAACCACAAATGGTGTGTCATATTTGCAGCCGGACTACTAACAAAGGAAGATGTCGACTCCTATGTGTGGTTGTTAGAGCAGTTTAAGGGAGCAATGGATCATTCACTATGTTGTATTGTAACAAATCAGGACCCAGCCATGAGAATTGTGGTACCCCAAGTTTTTACAAATACAAGACATCGGTTCTGCATGTGGCATATAATGACCAAGGTGGGAGAGAAGGTTGGACCAATATTGGCAAAGGATGAGGTGTTCAGACAGAAGTTGAATGCGTTGGTTTGGGATGAGACACTCACTATTCACGCTTTTGAGGCTGGGTGGGCAGACTTGATGGCCGTGTATGGACTTAGCCAACACAAATGGTTGGGGCAACTATATGAATATCGCGCCAGTTGGATTCCAGCATATTTTTATGATATATTCATGGGATGGTTGCTACGAACCACATCACGTTCGGAGTTCGAGAACAGTTTTATCTGGAGCTTTACAAACCGGAACACAAGTTTGATTGAGCTTTTCTACCACTATGACAGTGCACTGGACGCGCAAAGGCACACCCAAGACAAACTGAATGTTTAATGTGAGAGTTACACCCCTGAAATGAAGACCCCGTTGTCGATTGAGCGCCATGCCGCAAATGTGTACACCATAAGCATCTTTTACGAGGTGCAAACAGAGAGTGTTGTTGCGTGTTTTAGTTGTCGTGTTGTGTCTATCTCCAAAGATGGTAAATATGTGTGCTACGAAGTTAGTGGAGATTTTGGCCGAGTATTTAGTGTTCGCCACAACCCAAACGACAACTCAACAACATGTGCATGCCGGATGTTTAATCGCACCGGATCTTGTGTAGGCATGTGTTTTATGTCTTAAAAGAGCATCAGAAGGAGCTTATTCCGTCGGCATATGTCCTCCAACGGTGGGCAAAGAAGACGAGCATGAGGAGCTACCAACTAGGCAAGAGGTCACCACTTCAAAACTCTTCACCCGAGGAATCTGGTGCAACACTACAGCACCAAGTCTGGTTAGACTTTAATGCATGTATGGTGATGGCACATGGGAATGATAGACGCTTATTGCAGTTGTCGCGTGCCATAAGTAAGTTGAAACAGACATTCCAAAGTGATGGGAAATCGAACAACCCCTCTCGGGGAATACTGGTGTCATCCAAACTATGTGCGGAACACCATTTTCATCGGGTGTTATTGTACACCCACCAACTGTCGCAAAAAATAAAGGTAGTGGCAACCGTTAAAAAGGGGCACAGGAGAAGGCAATCACCACCCGGAACAAAGGGGAGCGAAGGTGTCACACGTGTGACTAAGCTGATGGCTACGATACACGCAATTGTCCAACGCCCCAGCATTGATCTTTGGTCGAAGTTCTCATCTAGTTTATTTCCAATCGAAAATAAGTAAATAACGTACCTATATCTCTTATGGGTTGATTGAAATTTTACAACGCAATATCGACTGTTAATGTGTATTCCTCACACTTCTATGTGTTATTGGGGTTGGTAAACACACATGTTAGTGGTTTCACAATCTCCCTCTAAGGTGTTACATTCGTTGACCCATGTGTTACGCACACAAATCTACTTGACCTCCGGACAAAGTCTCATCACATGCATAGTTCTACGTTTTTTGCTACCACGCCTTCCGCTTTGCTAGGATGGTGCGTAGTGCGTTGCAAACCTGATGCAAGAGGACTGCACAATTTGCAAGTTTAAATGCATTGTTCTACTTGGCATATTAGATAAGAGAAATCTTTAATGTTAGATAGAATTGGGCATGATGATGTAAGCCCAATCGTTGGGAATTTGGCTTAGCTAGGCCACTTTTAGCAATCATTATCGAATGGACCAGCTGTGTGGACCATGGCCCAAAACGATGTCGTCTCTCCACTTAAGGAGAGACGGCGCCGTTAGGTCTCCCGTCTTTCTTTTTTTTTTTTCCTTTCCTTGTTTCCGCGACACAACGCAGACTCTTCGGACACCATTTTTGCTGCTTGTATCATCACTCTTCTGTCGTCATTGTGGAGAGACGCAGCAGACTCGGACGCCATCGCCATCTCCACTGCTTCCTCACTCTCCACGCCATCGCCACAAGAAGACAGACAAAACCACTCCAATTCTTGAGGAAACAACAGATTCTTGAAGGTAAACATCTCATTCCTTGTTCAAGCACAAATTTCCTTGTTTATTGTTTTTGAGCAGGTTGTATTTGTGTCCATAGTAGATTATTGATATGCATATAGTACATTTTTTACTGCCTATGGTTCTTACTCGTTTTAGGTTAACCTAGCATGTTTTGGAACTTGGAAGAGGAGACTGACTATATTGCTATGAATTACAGAGTATTAGGTTAACCTATATTTTGGACTTCAATATCAACTTTGCAGTTCTATTAATTCCTGCCTCCTATTTTCATGGTTCTCAAAATGCTTTAAGAGTTGTTGAATTTCACAATGTTTGATTGGAGGGAGGGGAAGAGAACAGAAAAACAGTGCATCTTCATTATATGTCTTAGGTTTAGTATATTATGTTTGACAATGTTTGACTGCCTCATTATATGTCTTAGGTTCAGTATATTATGAGATTCATTTGAGTTTTATCTGGCAAACCACTCTCTGTTGTTATTGCTGAATTTTGTGCTATAAGTGAAGGTGAACACCTAAAGTGGAATGACCATCTGTAGTTATATTATAATCACTGGCAGAGAGGGATTCAATAAAGAGCAAATTGCCATTTTGGTCTACTAACTATAGGGGTCCTATTAATTTTCATCCACGACTTTCAAAAGTGTTAATTGCATACCACGACTTTTCAATTTGTATCAATTTTGGTCACTCCGGCCAAATTTCACCGTAAAATCCAAAACTCAAAAATAATGAGGACATTTTAGTAATTTCACATATCTTTTCTCCTTCTCTGGGTCAATTTATCTTTTCTTCTTCTTCTCCGGTGAAACAAAATTACTTCTCCGGCAGCGACTAACTCCTCAGATTGCTCTCTCGCCAAATCCTGGTCTTGGAGTCCATGAACACAGAACACCAGCTTATCGAAACTCCATTTCCATTATGTTTTCCCGGCGTCTTCCCTAAGACAGAGCTTGTTGGACATTGGTGCGTTTTCCCGGCGTTTTCCTTGTGACTTCTTGCCGAATAATCTAACTAAAAAATGTCGTAGTTGGGCGATCCATAGTACAAATAGTCGTATTTGGGCGGAGATTTGAATACAGATCTAAAATTGGTGAAATCTCCAGGAGAATCTTATGGCGGCGGGACCCACTCTAGTGAACGGAATATGCAGGGCGGCAAGTTTGGAGAGGCAATTGCGCAGAGGAAAGCAATGACCAAAAGAGGATGATGAAGAATGATGATGCAAACAATGTTTATGTATAATGGCTGCATTATTTATCTATATACGCAAAAGTAATAAAATGACTACAGAGAAGTCCTTTTCCGGCGTCTCGCGGCGAAGGCAAAGGCTGGACACGCCGGAGAAGAAACAAGAGATATGTAAAATGACTAAAACACCATTAATATTTTACCTCCGGTGAAATTTGGCCGGTAATTTGGCCGGAGTGACCAAAATTGATACAAATTGAAAAGTCGTGGTATGAAATTAACACTTTTGAAAGTCGTGGATGAAAATTAATAGAACCCCTATAGTCAGTAGACCAAAATGACAATTTGCTCTTAAATAAATCATGTGCCTTAATTACTTGCTGAAGGATTCTTAGCATTATTTGTCTTGAAGGGAAACACTTGTTCATAAAAATGTACATCTCTAGATATGAAAACTGAACCATCTTAGCTTGTACATCATATGAAATATTTCCTTTTACATTAGCAATGAAAATGCACTTCCTTCATCTTGATGCCATTTTATGTCTTAACTGTAGCTGTGTGGATGCATAACATAAACAACCAAAGTACCAAACACCTTCAAATCAAGTGTTGTTCATATCAGTGCTCGCCCATGGCAAATGTGTCCATTCTAGATGTGAGCTGTGGGTGGTAGACTGGTAGTTATGCTGTTTTAAATTCTTTATCTTATACTGCAACTAAAAATTAGAAATGATTTTGACCCTGTGCTTTCCCCTGAGAGAGCGAGAGCTCGTTGTTTGCGTTGACAAGTAACAAATAGGCAAGTAAAATTAATTTCTATTTCCGCCATGAATTTGTATTTAATTATTGTTTCTTAATAGATGACCTTCTTGACTGGTTTCATATCAAGATATTCTGAAAATTCTTGAACCTACCAAGATATGCAATTTTGTTCTGAACTTTATTGTATACTGTATGTTTCTACATGTTTTGAGCCTTTCACTTCTTTCATAGATAATTCTCTTTCAGTTTGGACTGGGTGCTAATGCTTTCTATGTAATATTAGAGCTTTATGCTGAAGGAAATATCCTTCTTAGTTCTTACAGATTCTGATTTTAAGGTCTTTGATTGTGTTGAGTAAAATAACTGTGCTTTAAAGCTTTTCTATGTTTTTACTTTAATCCTGATTGGCTAAATAAGGATTCCTTATTTCATTTACTATTTATTCGATTGTAAGTCTGTAACCAGTATGTATACTGCTATGCAGAAATTTTGATTTGCAGTCTTGCAGAAACCATTTAAAAGCTTAAAACTTGAAAGAAAGACAGTTGGTCAGGTTTGTTCTTTAACCATTTAACATTATCTTCATTAAGTTATTTTTTGCCCTTTATTGATAGTCTTAAGTTTTAATTTTATGATATTATATAGTATAGGATGACATGTAAGGCTATCTTTACCCATGTATATAGAACACAATGACCCCAAAATTGCAAGGGGAGAGCTGCTTGCGAACACCAGTAAATTACTTAGAAATTTAATACTACGTATTTACTAAACATAATATCAATGTCTTACTAACATTTTAGTTGTAGCAGATATGTCTAGCCAAGACTTGAATCTTACATTAGAAAAGGTTACAAAAACCTACCGGAAAAGGAAACGAACTACAAACACTGAACAGACTCAAACTGAAAGATCATCAAACTGTGCTAGAGAAGAGAGATCAAAGAGAAATCAAGATAGGGGCCAATCTGATCAGGGCAATGCTCCTACTGTAGTAAAGAAAGAAAAAGGAAAAGGGAAAGTTCAACCTACAAATGAACCTGGATTGCTCAATTCAAGGATGTCACCTATGGAGCTAAGTAAACTGTTGCCAAAGCTCACTGATGAACAGAAAAACGCTGTCCGGAGATTGGTTTTGGCTCATTGCTAGAGATTAAGTTGTCCAACTTGGATAGAATGTTGACTACCTATTTGGTAAAAAACTTTGATGTGTATAGATGTGCTTTGAGGTTAGAGAAAGAAGAAATGTTGTTGATAGAGGATGATGTGGAGAGCACATTAGGCCTCCCCAAGAGTGATATTCAAGTTGTTGAAGGGAACAACTCAAATGCAACTACAGAATATAACAACCTGGTGGAAACACTTTCTGAGGGATTAGGTGAGAGGAAAGACCATGGTGATATGTTCAAAAGGGATTTTGTGGTGTTTGTTGTTTCCAGTTTGTTCAAGGGCCACGCCAAATGGACATCAAACTTTAAACTCTTGTACTCATTGATAGATGTGAACAACATAAAGAATTTGAATTGCTGTGGATATATTTTCAAAAGTCTTATTGATAGTGTTGAAAAATGGACGGAGACACCCACTACATTCTTCACTGGTCCACTCATCTTCTTAGTGGTAATACCTTTGATTCAATGTATGTTGTTTATTCTCTTAATGAATCTTTGGCTTTCATACTAACTTTATTTTTTATTTTTTAGTTTTCATACATTGATAGGTTGCAATTCAAAGGGCAGCAAATAGAAAGAAAATTCCCTGTCATATCAGCTTGGACGGTTGACATGGTCCAAAAACGATTTGCAGATGAAAAGCGAAGTGGTGCATCTGGCAGGGGAAAGGTTTTGGACAGAGTTAGAAAGCCAGTTGTTGATGTTGAAAACAATGAAACTATTCAAGGAAAGGAAAAAGAAAGCGATGGGGTGGAGGTGCAGGTACTAGTTGGTGATAAAGTTGCAATGAGTGATGTAGAGAAGATATCTACAAAAATGAAGATATTGGCTGCAACTATAGTTAAATTTGGGAAAGCTATGGCTGAAATTGGGAGCAAAAACATGGGGAAAGATATTATCAAGAAAACTTTCAGCAAGATGTCTGATATGCTGAACGTTGCATAAACTTCCCAACCTGCTGAGACTTTGACATTGTTGGATGATGATCCAATCTTCAATGACGAGGGCTTTCTTGCAGCAATGTCAGCAATGGAGAAAGCATTCATAGTCACCACAAACCCTGTTGAGCATCCAAAAGAAGTAGAATTGGATGGCCTACCTTCATCACCAAGGTGGAATTTGTTAACACCTACCCCCCCCCCCCTCCGGATGTTCAAAAGCCAAATGAAACAACCACCACACGCCCTGCTGAACACAATGCACCTACCAATCTCCAAGAGACTGAAAAGAGCACAACAACAGTAAAACCATTGTTTGACATGTAAGTAAAGACTAAAATATCTTATTGAGGTACATTATTTATGTGCATTAGGTACATTATTTTTATTGATCAGGCACATTATTTTTATGTGGCAGTGTAATTGAAGAATCGAAGTCTGATTTTGAACATGTCCAACATGGGGAGAGAGAAAACAAAAAATTAAAAAATCTTCCATTGAAATTGAGGTCTCCATTTTGGACGACAAACAAAGAAAAACTCTCCTTTGTCAGTGCAAAGCGAAAGCTACTGTCTGATTTTATATTCATGGACTCGTCGCCTGAACATCCAGCTGAGTAGGTTACTGATAATGTTTTATGCTAATATTTGTCTTTAATGAGTATTAACAAGACATTTTCTTGCAGTGAGTCGCTGTTTAAGTATAAAAGCTACTACATTGGAAGAGACCAGTTCTTGACTCTACGGAGTGGTTGGGTAGAGAAGTGTATTATAGATGTTTGGAGCTTTCAAATGAATAAAAAAAATATCACCCGTGGAATGGGTGAGCCAAAGTTCATCTACTTCACTACCAATCCTATTGTAAGTGGCTGGACTTTCTCTTATATTACAACATTATATTGATAATGGAATCTTTTTTATTGTGAGATATTCTGCACAGGGTACATTATTTTTGTTCACAGGGTACATAATTTTTGTTCATAGAGTACATTATTTGTGTGCATAAAAGTTAGGTGTATATAGTACATTATATTTGATGGTGTTCCATTTTAATCATTATTATTTGGCCATGTAATATGTTATACTTACAAATATCATTTCATGTTCATATGCAAATTGATGATTCGGATGGTAAGAAAAAAGAAATCTCTCCAAGTTCAAAACAAAGACAATTCAATCAATGTATGGATTATGAGCTTCAATTGAATTCCAACATTGACATTTCTGATGCAGAACTGGTAATTTATAATACATAATATTATAAATTAATAAATTTTTGAAATCCATTTTTATATATACTCATTGTTTATACTTCTAAAATCATATGTCTTTAGATTTTTCTTCGTTGTTCTACGCCATGATCACTACTTCATCATTTGCTTGAATTTCAAGAAAAGGGTTGTCCAAGTCATTGACAACAAAACACTTGGCAAGGGTTCCAACTTTGTTTCTAGATATGAAAATTGTGATCAAATCCTTGTAAGTTGCAAACCTAAGATTCTTGTGTGTTCAAATTAAGAAGTATTAGGTATTTGATATATTATAATGGACATAACTAATGTGCAGGTTGAAGCATTCAAGAACTACTGCAAATTTAAAGGGATCACAACTTTGTTGAACAAAATGACAAAGAATGAGGATGATGATGATGATGTGTTTAAGCATGAATTAGTGAAGATGTATTGGAAAAATCCTTCTAATGTTACTGATTGCGGAATTTATTGCATGCGTCATATGGAGACCTTTAAGGGCATTGGACCGAATTGGGATTCCGGATTTAACAGAACAACTGCAGATGTAAGTACTGTAGATGTTTGTTATGTGCATATTATGATTTTGTTTGTTAGTTTTTTAATACTTCTTTCTATAAAATGATTTTATGTCATAATCATTCATGTGTTTGCTTGTGTATATAACTACCATTTTGTTTCGATATATGTGCAGGACTTGTTCTTGACATCTTTGAGAACAAAATATGCTGTAGACATAATATTTTCAGAAATGAATGAGTACAGTGAGTCCGTACTAAACGCAGCCCGGAATATTTACAACTTCTAATTAATTGACTTCTATGCCATAATGGCAGTTGCATTGGAAAACATTTGCATTGGCAGCTAGTGATATAATCTTTTGTTCAATAGTAGTTCCAAACATCCCATGTGTATCAATGGAAGACTATAAATTTTGACTAGTAAATAATATTGACTTTCACTTTGTATGAGATGATTATATATGAGTCACTAGCTAACAGGGGTACATTTTGTTAGCTCATAGGGTATATTATTTGGAACTACTGTTTTAGTTATAATGATAGAATGCAATTACAAATTGAGGATTTGTGTTTCCTTGAAAAGATAGTCATGTGATTATTAAAATTAAAAAAGAAAAAAAAACCAGCAGATGGGAAATTCTTGTCAAATAGGGGTGTAAAAACACTTGAAAGTTGGAAATACCAAAATTTTGTATAGGTATTTAGGGATGAAGAAGAAAACGAGAGGACATGACAGAAGCAGGGTGTTATCCTCTGCGCAAAGTGGACTAAGAAAAAACAAGAGAAGATTAAAATTTGGTGGAAGAAATGGATGGTTAAAGCTGTTTTCTTTCATGATGGGATTTAAATTGTAATGTGGTCAAGAAAATGTTCTTCACATTTGTTTCTTTTTTCTAGTGACCTGATGAAACTTGTTCATTCTCTGTGCTGGTGATTAGTATAGATATAGGGTTGTGGTGTTAAGTAGGCAAAGTAGCTGGATTTGGTTCATATGCAAAGTTCATCACTATACTCCATATTCGTGATTCAGACTTACCATCTATAATTTGTAGTAATTAGATGGTCAGTTCACAAACGTATGTGATTTTAGCAAAAGGTACATTTTTTTAGCCCATAGGGTACATTATTTTAAAGCGCAAGGTACATTTACTTATCCCATAGGATACATTATTTTAAAGCGCTAGGTACATTTTCACAGCCACATATGACCTTAGCAAATGGTACATTTTGTTAGCTCATAGAGTAAATTATTTTAGAGCGTTAGGTACATTTTTCTAACCCACAAAGTACATTACAAAAATAATATGATGGTCAGTTCACAAACACGTGACTTAGCAAAGAGTACATTTTGTTAGCTCATATAGTACATTTAAAAAATCAAGTGATGGTCAGTTCACAAACGTATGTGATTTAAGCAAAAGGTACAGTTTTTTAGCCCATAGGGTACATTATTTTAAAGCGCTAGGTACATTTTCTTAACCCACAGAGTACATCACAAAAATCAAGTGATGGTTAGTTCACAACCACATGTGACCTTAGCAAAGGGTACATTTTGTTAGCTCATATAGTACATTTAAAAAATCAAATGATGGTTAGTTCACAAACGTGTGTGACTTTAGCAAAGGGTTTATTTTGTGATCCCATAGGGTACATTATGTTAAAGCGTTAGGTACATTTTTTTAACCCACAGTACATTACAAAAATAATATGATGGTCAGTTCACAAACACGTGACTTAGCAAAGAATACATTTTGTTAGCTCACATAGTACATTTAAAAAATCAAGTGATGGTAAGTTCACAAACGTATGTGATTTTAGCAAAAGATACATTTTTTTAGCCCATAGGGTACATTATTTTAAAGCGCTAGGTACATTTTCTTAACCCACAGAGTACATCACAAAAATCAAGTGATGGTCAGTTCACAACCACATGCGACCTTAGCAAAGGGTACATTTTGTTAGCTCATATAGTACATTTAAAAAATCAAATGATGGTTAGTTCACAAACGTGTGTGACTTTAGCAAAGGGTTTATTTTGTGATCCCATAGGGTACATTATGTTAAAGCGCTAGGTACATTTTTTTAACCCATAGTACATTACAAAAATAATATGATGGTCAGTTCACAAACACGTGACTTAGCAAAGAGTACATTTTGTTAGCTCATATAGTACATTTAAAAAATCAAGTGATGGTAAGTTCACAAACGTATGTGATTTTAGCAAAAGGTACATTTTTTTTAACCCATATGGTACATTATTTTAAAGCGCTAGGTACATTTTCTTAACCCACAGAGTACATCACAAAAATCAAGTGATGGTCTGTAACACCCCAATTTTCACAACTTGGATTTATTATAAAATCCTAATATTACAATACATTGCGGAAGCGTCTAACCAACAGAAAACTGGGTGTTACCGCCACGCTCAGGTATCTCTCCTATACCCAAACGTTAAGGCTAAACTTACAACATCAACAACCACGTCAATGTTCAACAGTGTACATATGAAACTAATCCTCCCAGGGTGTCTATTTTAGGATAGAGTAGTCTTCAACCTCGACTCCCATCCTATTCAGAGCTCATCGGCCACAGGGGCCCACGCTAGACTGCATCTAATAAATGACACAGTGAAGTGCAGTTAGCGCGACGGCTAAGTAAGGATATCCATTATCACTCGAAAATAAACAAAGGTTTTCAAAATAATTATTCAATAATAACAAGGTAAGATAACATTACCCAACAGTCGCAATCAACCTGCAAACATTTTAACAACAAGCAGTTTCACTTTATTTCAGTAATTCGAGCATATAACTCAGTCATTAATTCACCCGATGGTTAGCTCTCACACATCACCCGTGGTACACAATTCTCGCCTTACTCATAAGTGGGGTACAAAACACATCCACTGTTAGTTTCGGTGGGGTACAAAACACATCCACCTTTAACTCACGGTGGGGTACGAAACACATCCACCTTTAATTCATGAGTGGGGTACGAAACACATCCACTTTCAACTTTCGCGTGGGGTACAAAAAACATCCACGTTTAACTCACGGTGGGGTACGAAACACATCCACCTTTTATTCTCATCACACGACTCCATCACCAATAACTCAATCAAATATATTCTCCCAACCCGCATGCTTAGGTTAGTATTAGTCACGTCACAAAAATCCAAGCATAGGAGTCATAATAATTTCCAAAGCACAATTATTTCCCAAAATCGTAAAATATTTAAGTATAATATTTTGGCTTCAAAAACACTCACCCGGATGCCCGTAGGCTTTCAAAATATCACAACACTTAAGCCTAAAAACATCGGGGAAAAACCGGATCGAGAACAAGTCGAAACGAGCCCGCGTCGCGCGGACTCGCAATTGGCCGCGCTCGCGGACGCCCGGCGGACGCGGCGTCCGGACCGCGTCCGCGGGTTCGGCACGCTGGGCCGAGACTGGGTGCCCACGGACGCGCAGCGGACGCGCGCGTCCGTGCGACGTCCAGCCTCTCGGCCGAGCGCCGAAACGCAAATCCGTAGAAGGGCGCGCGGTGGACGCGCGTCCACTGTCGCGTCCGCCCGTTTTCTGCCCACTTCGGGCCGCAAGTTCGGGGTTATAACGCCCCGATCTTCCACTTTTTCCACAAATATAAGCATATATGGACCCCAAACAACATATACATGCATAAAAATAATTATGAACATGTACAATAAAATTTATCAAAATTAAATTCAAGATCTTTGGAGCCAACATATAGATCTAATGCGTAGCACATATTTTTCATGAACAAAATTCTAATCATGCAATTTTCCTAGCATTTGCCTATCTCCAAGTGATTGAACCGACTTAAGGGAATCCTTACCTCGATAGAAGATTTCTAGAACCGTAGAAGTGTTAGATCTTTCCTCGAATCCAAAGCCCCTAAAAGCATCACCATAATAACAATATTCTTCATGCACTAAACATTAACACTTAAGTTCTAGAGATGAATAGATCTAACAAAGTCTAAGATCTTACTTACACTTAATCCTTGAGTAAGAAAAATATTTTGGAGCTCCTTGATCACAATGGAAGACTTAGAATAATTCTTCTTCTTCTTTCTCTAAGGTGTGATTCGAAAATGGGATGGAGAGTAAGAGAGAGATGAGTGATCTTGTGTGATTTTGTTCTTGAAGATCAAGTAACAAGTGCACCTCATAAATGCCACATTAAATGATCAATCTTAGTCTAGATTTGCCTCCATACCTTATTAATGCCACATTAAATGCCCAATCCAAGCTTGGATTCACTTGCCACATGTCAACACCCCATGAAGTCCTTACAAGATCTCAAATCTATTTTGCCAGCTTATGCTTAAATCAGATGAATGTTCGGAGGATTATAACTTAATTCGGGAAAATTCTAATACCAAAATTATCGTAAAAATATTCCCGTCGCAAATCACCAATTTTGGGAATTTTCCGATAATCCGCTAAATTTAGGTACAGCGTCCGTAACAATTTATCCCTTACAGTCCAATTAAAGATTTTCCTCGAACTAGCTAGCATTTCAGGCTTAATCGTATGATATTTGATAATCCCAATTCTAGAAAAATTCGAACTGAATCTATATCCTTAAAATTTTCTCGGTTCGTGACCGGTACGTAGTTCGCAGCTTATCGATAACTAATCCTTAAGAGAAAAAAATTATTTCGAGCACCGAACAGTCTTCTCTTAAATGTCATAGCTTTAAAAAAAAAAATTTCACCGCTACTCTCGAATTTTAACCTTGTCGTAAAAACCGAGGGGTTACATGGTCAATTCACAACCACATGTAACCTTAGCAACGTACCAGCGTTAGCTCATAGCTCAAAAATAATGTACCTAATGCACAAAATTAATGTACCATAATCAGTAACATTTCACAACCACATGTGACCTTAGCATTGTACCATCGTTAGCTCATAGCTCAAAAATAATGTACCCTATCCATTAAAATAATGTACCTAATGCACAGAAATAATGTACCATAAACAGAAACACAACTTTCAAGTCAAAAAATATAAAATCAGTTCACAATTTGTCAAAGTGCAAATATAAGTAAACAAAATCTTACTACAACTTTTTCTAATTATCATTTGAATTGTTTTGAGACTTAGACCTAACACAAATCAACTCTGAAATAGTATTGCCACTAGGATGAACAAGATAACCACTACCAAAAATATCATAAACAACTTGCTGCACAGAAGATTGGACTGCAGCCTTTGTGTTTTTTTCAACCGTCTTTGCATAATTCTTTCGACTTCTGGCTTGGTTATACTTTTTTTGTAGTGTACTAATTGGCCTTCGATTACGAACACCTTTTACATCACTTCGTTCTGGATTTTGTATACCACCACTTGGCATGGGTCTTTCCAAATCATCAAAGCAAATGGGACCAACCTCACCTTCAATCCTTCTTCTACCATCTTCAAAAATTCCTTCACAGACTTGTCGAGCTTTGCAATTGTCTTGACTTGATAGAACCAACCTTTGCAATTTTCTACCCATTTCTATAACCCAAATTGGAGAAGCAACGGTAAAAGTACTAGAAGATGATGCAATATCCATTATCCTGTCTTCAACCACCTTTTTTGTCCACCTATTACAAATATATTTCTCGGGAATTTTTTCAATACAATGAATGTTAAAAATACGCAAGCAATGTGAACAAAGGATGCCCATCTCTGAGAAAAACTTGCAAGTACAACATATTGTCATATCCTTCATATTGAAACAAACTTCATGCCGAATAATGTCAATATCTGGGCGCCAAATGTGATATTTAAACTCATCAGCATTGCTTGCCACAATCTCTTGATGACATGCAGCACCTTTCAAATATTGTTGTTCAAACAAGTAATATACCTCTATGGTGTATACATTCCTAGCATGCAAAAGAAGCTTCACATGATCCAATGCCATTGTAGGCAACCCTTGAGAACACCGGACATCTTCTCCATTCTCTTTACTCCTCCACTCATAAACCACATTGACAAAAGAGTTATAAAAATCACACAACCCAGATGTTTTAGATAACCTTCTTGAAACTGAATGATTTGTAGTCTCACTTCGTTGGGACGATAAAATACCTCCAGAAAAGTAATCTTTACTAAAAGCAGGACACCACTTCTCCCTAATATCAAACAATTTGTCTAACCAAGCATTTGTATGGCACTTATACTTTGTCACCATCTTGAAAACAACAAACCTAAGTGTGACTGCAAAGGTACATTTTCAACATACATAAGGTACATTATTAAAACACATAGGGTACATTTTCTAAACACTACAATTTCCAACTTAACATCAAAGAAAGTATATGTCAATTGATTTTATAAGCACAAATGCCACAAAGGAAACACACATAAAGGACAAGGAAAAGATCTAAGTTCTAAATGCAACTGAAAAAGAAGGGAAAAAACATTATCAAAATGTTACTGCAAAAGATACATTTTCAGTATACATAAGGTACATTATTAAAACACATAAAGTACATTTTCTAAACAATATACTTTCCAACTTAACTTTAAAAGTAAAACATTATGTGGTTGATTTTATAAGTGCAAACTAATACAACTCACAATGCAAGAATGACAAAACATATATAGAAAATGATAAATTTAATAGTATACGTACCTATTCCAATAAAATTCAAACTCAGCTTCAGTGTCCGTGTACTTCAATAGAAGATTAAATAACTCCATAAAACCTTTTTGACACCTTAAACCTTTGATATGCTTTTTTGAATTCCCTCCAATATGCCAAATACAAAGTCTGTGTCTTGCACTTGGGAAAACTTGTGAAATTGCAGCAGACATAGCAGAACACTGATCGGTCATGATTGTTTGTGGACACTTACCATCCATAGCTCGCAAGAACGTCTTAAACAACCAAACAAATGATTCGATCCTTTCATTCAATAAAAACCCACAACCAAACATTATGTTCATACAATGGTGATTCATGCCAACAAAGGGACCACAAATCATATCGTACTTATTAGTGCGATACGTTGTGTCATGTACTACTAAATCACCAAACAACACAAAATCCTCCTTCATTCTTGCATCCCTCCAAAAAAAACTACACAATCTTGCATCGCCATCCACTTCAAAATCAAAGAAAAAGTTAGGTTCATTTAATTGCCTCTGCCAAAGATCTCAATTAATGAATTCGAATCGGTGCCATCTAAGCTCTTTATCAAATCTATAAGTAGGCTATTATATGCATCCCTTGGTGTAAATCCAACGAAAGGTGAACCTCCAGACTGATGCTTCAAAAACCGGATGCCATCCGACAGTGCAACCCCACTCCTTTTCAAGTCTTTTAAATAAGACAATTGATTAGCACCAACACTTCGATGTGACCGAAGAAGATAACTTTTCGAAGGTGGGCAGAACTCATGGTTATGATCCTTTACATGTTTTGTCACAATCAACTGCCCATTAGACGTCATATCAAACTGACAACCTGCAGTACACCCTGTTCGTGTGTCTACCCTTGAATATGACCTTGAAGACTTATTTGCATTAGACTTGAAACCAGCCTTTGCACAGTGGAATTTTTTTGTTTTAATAATATGAGTACCGGGAACGTAATACTGCTTGCCCTTTCTAACACTAAATCCCAATCTTGAAGCATAGTCATTATATAAATTAAATGCTTCTTCAATTGAAGCAACTGTAATCCCCAACAAGTCCTGATTAACTGTAAATTTAAAAAAAAAACAATACAACTAACAAGTTACTAGCATAACACATTGATATTATCCAACAATGCTCTATAAAGAAATAAGATATTACTAAAAGAATAAACTGAATGAACAACAGACAGTACAGATAAATCATGCATACAAATAATGTACCATATCCATTAAAAAATTGTACCTAATGACAAAAAGTAATGTACCTTATGGATTAACATAATGTACCTAATGCATATAAATAGTGTACCTCAATCAGAAACACAATAGTCAATAAAAGAATAAATTACCTTGACAACAGAAAGTACAGATAAATCATGCATAAAAATAATGTACCATATCCATTAAAATAATGTACCAAAGGACCAGAAATAATGTACCTTAGTCAGAATCAGAATACACACAGAAATGATACATAAAAATAATGTACCCTATGTATTAAAATAATGTACCTAACGCACAAACATAATGTACCCTATGTACCTTAGTCAGAATCAGAATGCACATAGAAATGATACATAAAAATAATGTACCCTATGTATTAAAATAATGTACTTAACGCACAGACATAATGTACCTCAATCAAAAACACAACTAATAATAATTAAATAATAATAAACAACTTTTAAAAAAAAAACCTGGAATAGAAGAACTCGCATCCATAGCATTAGAAGAACTAGCATGAACTCCAATAGGTGAATTCTCTTCAGTTGCACCCCGAATAGTGCCAACTGCAAATAATGTATCTAATAAATAATGTACCTTATGGATTAACATAATGTACCTATTGCATATAAATAGTGTACCTCAATCAGAAACACAATAGTCAATAAAAGAATAAATTGCCTTGACAACAAAAAGTATAGATAAATCATGCATAAAAATAATGTACCCTATCCATTAAAATAATGTACCAAAGGATCAGAAATAATGTACCTTAGTCAGAATCAGAATGCACACAGAAATGATACATAAAAATAATGTACCCTATGTTTTAAAATAATGTACCTAACGCAAAAACATAATGTACCTCAATCAAAAACACAACTAATAATAAATAAGTAATAATAAACAACTTTAGAAAAATACCTGGAATAGAAGAACTAGCATGAACTCCAATCAGTGAATTCTCTTCAGTTGCATCCCGAATAGTGCCAACTGCAAATAATGTATCTAATAAATACATTAAGCATGTTCAACAATGTAGCATGCAATCAAATACAAACCTGGAATTGATTCAACATCAATGGGAGAACTCAATTCAACATTAATAAAGGCATTCACATCTCCTACAATATAATAAAAAAAAGTCCGATATAAATCAAAATACAAATTAAAAAGCAAACCTAAATCACATATAAACAATATAAAAACCTGTAATATCATCATTTAATTCGATGGCATCAATTTTGTTGTTCGTATCACTGATGTTATCCATGATGCAGAATGTGTATTCAATGATGGAGAAGAAGCAATTCGATGAATGACATTGTAGAGATGGCAGTCGCAGAGGCGAGATGGCGATGGCTGAAATCGTAAAGGAGGTTGCAATGATCGAATGAAATCGCAAAGAAGAGAACAATGGCCATGGCCGAATTGCAGACGGGAACAATCGCAGAGAAAAATCGCGCATAACAGCCTAACGGCATTACTACTTGTTAGGAATAAAATTGTAATAGTTTTGATGAGCCAATTTGTAATTTTAGAAATCACCCATTTTATTTTTAGAGCGTAGAGTTTGGACCCGAAAGGCAAGTCTTGAAAATAGTTTGGTTTGAATTATTGTCTTATAGAGTTCATTTTATTATGACTCTTGTAAGTCATTTGCTTCCACTATACATATCAGTGTACATGATCCAATGGATAAGGCCAATTTATTGTTGTTAGAAGACTCAAGTTCGAATCCTATTGAAGACATTTTGTTCTTTGGAGAACAAGGAATGGAGCTAGTACTATCACGGCTCAAAGTCAATTTTTGGGTCAATGGAGCAACTTATGGAGCTAGTCAATGGAGGAAGTTCAAGTCAAATGGTCAAAGCCGAGAATAAGTTCAAGATCCACTCTCTACACCTTATGCAATACAATACTATAAAGGATCAAATATATTTGGTTGATGGATATGACTGAATGAGTTGAAATGGAGAAATGGTTAAAGACTTGAGCATATATCTAAAGGTCCAATGTTCAAATCCTACTTGCTACATTTTATTACAAAGGAAGAAGCTTTGGAGCTAGTCACACGGCCAAGTCAATAGAGCTTATTTTTTGGTCAATAAATCCTCAAATGGAGCTAGTTTGGTCGATGGAGGAAGTCAAAGTCAACATGGAGTAACTTTGCATGGATTAACACGCGTGAACGCTGCATCATTTTTTACATGCGTGAAGGATAATTTAAAGCACTTTGGAGCAACTTATGGAGCAACCTAAAGTGGAATTTATACTTAACCATTTTTGCATGGTTCATATTTATTCCAGGCGCTCGGGAGCTTAGCTTTGTGCGAAGAGCTCGTGGTTGAGTGTAGCTTTATGCATAGCACTCGGGAGTTTCACTATTGTATCTGGGTGATTGAAGATAGTGGAAACCTTCCTTGGAGCAAGGAAGAAGTGGAGTAGGAGAATTACACCATCTCCGAACCATTATAAATCTCTGCCTTTCATTTACTTTACTGCACTTTACATATTTGCATGTTTTAACATACTAACCCCTTTACGTACTGTGTTGAGCATATCATCTGGGTTTGTGTGTTCCCACGTTCGCATGTGGCTCAAACTTTGCATACATGTTCTTTCAGTCTTTTTAAGTATTTCTAACGTATTGCATGCGAGTTTTCTTTTTAGTTTTACGTAGTTTTGTTTTATAGCACTTTACCGTACAATATTCCGCTGTAGATTTCAAGTTGAATTTATTCACTTGGAATCACTCTGGTTGAAGTGTTATAAAGTTTTTAATTGTTTGAGAAGTCTATTCACCCCCCCCCCCCTCTAGACTTCTCCCACCCTATCGGGACCAACACTACTTAACCTGCGAATTTTTTTTTATTTATTTAGATTAAACGGTATAGTATTGGGCCATGGTCCATGCAATAATTTGCCCACTTTTAGGCTTAGTTGTACTGACTTTGATTTTGATGGTATAAATTTAAACTTTTCAAAAAAAAAAAAACATTGTTCTATTCACTGCCTTGCACAAATTATAGTTAGAAGGGTAACCGCTAGCATTAATACAAAACAAAAACAACCGCAAGTCATGGATTCAAATATAAACCCCATTGTCACCATCGGACTAAGTACTACAATGAAATGGCAGAGCGATAATTATAGGTGACAAACTAAATGTAGACAGATATAAACCAACATCACGGCTACACAAATTTCGGGTCTTGCGCATCCAAAACGCAAAAAACCTACATGGGTTTTCTTTAAAAAAAAAACAAAAACAAACAGCAATTTCACAATAACAAACTGATCTCATTCCTACTCAATAAACGTTGGGACAATAGGAAAAAAACACCAAAAAATAGAAACAGGGTAGCCACTAACGTCCTTACCACATGGGAGCAAAACGGGTAGCACAGTGCACCACGTCTGCACATAGACTAAACCATGCCGCATAACCCGAACTCCACCGACCCATTATACCCTACCACACCTAACAAGACAAATCACCACCTAAATTAACACCAAGTTATGATCATTCCAACATTATTGCATCTTGTACTTGACTCGAATTAGTACACCAAAAAAGACTCAACCAAAGGCCATTTTCTCCCAAACAACTTGTCCTTGTACGCCCATACACGGTTAGCCACGGAACCCTTGTGCACATTGTAGTCAACCATCAAAATGTTGTGCGTGAAACGTTTTCTTAGCTCGCCAAGTGGCCGACGGTCACCCTTACGCAATCCACAGGTCGAGTGTTTCACACATTGCCAAAGTAAGACTCCATGTACCGCATGGTAAATACACCACAATCATTCACATGAGAAGAATCATGCTACTTCATCTGCATGCGTTTTGGCATCACATTACAGAGTAAGATACCCTCCTCGTTCAGTTTAACAAACTCTAGGAACAACGACAAGTGAACAACCTGCAACGCACCACCCAAAAAAAATCACAATGTAACAAATAATGCAAGCATACAACATTTAAACGAGATAACTTTACAGCAAAGAGTGAGGATCTTACTAAGTTGACAAGAATGCCACCATACTTGTCCTGCGTATTTGGGATCAAGGGTGAGTTGTCTATTATGTCTAGTTTGTTTTAATGTATGTCAACACTCATTAGGTAGTAATGCCCGTCTTGATAGATTGGAAACAAAAACTAAAAAACAAAACAACAAAAGTTACATAGCCCTTATACACGTAAGTTAAAATGAAGTACAAGTGGTTTATAACAACATGAACTCGCCATGTCTATCTCACTCCAAAGAAAGTGGGGAGAAATTTCAAAATCTCCTAGCATACGATTTTTGAACTGTTCAAAGCACGCGCTCCGATCCCCCAAAGGCGCCACCACAGTGTCCAACTACCACATAAACAAAAAAAAAAGAACAAATCAAGAATAGGCTAATGCAGACAAAATAGTGGGAAGTCACAACACTATAGGGCAATACCGTGGTGTTAATTGACGCGAAAAACTGACAACGAACATCTTTTTTGCTAAACAATAGAATACCTAGAAAACTCAACTTGTATTCGTATATGTTCTGTGTTTATATGTACAAGAGAGTAGAGCTATTATACAAGTGTAGAACTAACCCTAAAACCTAGGGCTAAGAGTAGATTTCTCAACTAACACCCTATATCTCTAACACCCTCCCCCCTCAAGTTGGAGCATAGATTTCAATCATGCCCAACTTGTTACATATGTATCACATGAATCATAAGACTCCACATCTAGAACAATAAGTATTAAACCACTTGAACCTTCGAACCATGCTGTGCCAAGTCAGTTCACAATGCACCTTGTCACACCAACAAAGCTTCTACAAAGCTACAAACCAGGTCAAACACCACAACCACAGCGCACCAGCCTCTCACTCCACAAACCCTTATCACCGCTGCCTAACACCAGTGTTTTCCCATTTCCTTGTTGCGTGCACACAAACTAGTTCCTCCTGAACCATTCTTCTTCAGTTGTCGGCCTTCCACAATAGCCGCGAC
>CP025659.1:1827654-1838769 GCA_003576665.1 Ipomoea trifida | reverse complement strand
GAACTTAGGGACGAAAAGTGAGTATTACCATAACTTAGGGACGAATTCTACAATTACCCTATAACTTAGGGACAAAACACAAGCCATCAAGGCCTATTGACACGACAAACCAAACAACTCAAAAACTAAACTTAAAGACCAAATCAAATTAAAACAACCTCACAAAATAAAATAAAACAAAATAAACCAACCAAACACAAAAAATCCATTGCCTAATTCCCTTATTAGCTTCATCCTTAACCATCCATGATCCAATGCAAACCTATTGCCTCAGGTCCGCTTCTCGCACCACTTTCAAAGCATCTTTCACAGGTGGAAACCATACACTCTGGCCACCCATCTACACAATTCACAAACCTTCATCTTCTCCAGAAAGAAAACCAAACCATCCCTCTGCTTCTACCTCGTCAATGTCAAAGCAAACCAACTCCTCCGAACAAGTGTGACACAACCCATCTGAAGCAATATTATGCACAACCCCACGAGTCGAACGAACCAATTTTTTGTTGAAAAGGTCACCGGAAAAGGCCTCACGCGCCTCCACGTGCCGGCGCGTGTTCGCCGAAGCTTCAGTCAGCGGAGGTGCGTGGCGGCTCCGTTGGCTGCTCCGCTTCCTCTGGCAGCGTCGCCTCCTTACGCAAATCAATGCCCACTGGGCTCTGATACCATGGTAAACAATAGAACATCTTTTTTGCTAAACAATAGAATACCTAGAAAACTCAACTTGTATTCGTATATGTTCTGTGTTTATATGTACAGGAGAGTAGAGCTATTTATACAAGTGTAGAACTAACCCTAGCTAGGGGTGAGCATCGATCGGTTTCGGTCGGTTTTCGATCAATAACCGAAAATTTTTTACCCTTCCTATAACCGACCGAAATAACCAAACCAATACTCATAACCGAACCGACCGAAATTTTCGGTCGGTTACGGTCGATTATTTTTAACCGAACTTAATTACGTTACAGGCTATAATTTCTTATAAATATTTGTCTAAACTCAAAAAGTTTAACACTAAAAACACATTACTAGTCGAAGTAGTCAGTAACATAAAAATTTTCTTAAAATATGAGCTTACTACCAATGTGCTAATTTGCTCATTATCCAGAATAAAGGCAATAACACAAGATTCATACTTTACTGATTTAGTTTAATTTAATTAGACGGATTTCCTAATTACAGACCATAACTTCATGCTTTACTGGTTTAGTTTAATTTAATTAGATGTTGTATTGTGTATGTTTTTAGTAAAACAAATGACACAAGCTTCATGCTTTACTGGTTTAGTTTAATTTAATTAGATGGATTTACATTTACTAACTACAGACCATAACTTAAAATTTTATTAAAATGTGTGGGCTTCTTCCTCGGTTTTTTGGTCGGTTTTTATTTTTTTGGGTCAAAACGGATAACCGACCGAAAATCGAAATGACCGATTTTTTTAAGGGTCATCACCGATAACCGACCAAAAATCGAAATTTCCGGTCGGTTCGGTTATCGGTCATCGGTTTTTTGGTCGGCCCAGTTTTTTTTTTCTCACCCCTAACCCTAGCTATAGATTCCTAACACTAAAACCTATATCTCTAACAATTTTTATGACTCATCTCCTCATTGTTTAGCATAGTTGACCACGCATCTATGATTGCTATACGGACATTGGCATCCTCCGATAATGAAAGGAAGTCTTCACGCAATGCCGTCTTGTCCTCATATGCAAACAGTACCTCGTCCATACACTCACAACACACCAACTTACTTGCGTGGTGCGAAACATTGGAGTAACGTGCAACTGTCTAAAGCCCAAAACAACACTAATACAACATAACTGCTCACGTTCATCACGTCCAGCAATCACCCCCAAATAATAAAACTAGCGGGCGTGATAGTGGGGTCTATGTAGTTAGGCCCCAAGTGCTAAGATATTAGCCATGTGTTTGTAGCATTAGGCTGAGGCACAGCATGTGCCCTAGGGCTACGTTTTAACGGTGCCCCATTTACAATACTCTTATCAAATGCTCTACCCGTTGCATGTACTTGGGATTCAAACGAACAACAATAACTATGTGACGTGCGTTGCATCTAGTATAGTCAATCACGTACAGTATAAACGGATCTACCTATGCGGGGGGTTAGTGAACTCGGTGTGCTCCTCCAACTTGTTCTTGTCAAACCCATGTAGGGAATCTGTGGTAACTTGCAACCAAAATTAGGGAGGGAGGGAATTAGCACAACGCCTATGAAGCCCAACACAACCAAATTCCAGGTATTACAACGCTAACGGGCACTAAACCCCCATGCACAAACCGTGGTGTTGCTAACACGCCCCACCGCTCGGCACAAATCCGATCGGTCTGGCCCCGAAACATTACTCAATGGCTCAAGCGTCGGTGCGGCAGTGGTAAACTCTTTGCACACCCCAATATCTTAGGTGCAACAAGTGTCTGACACTCTTGGGTTAGCCCGAGGCTAAAGCTAGGCACGCCGACCAAGTTTCTCCTCTTTATGATGACCTTCTCTACTTCTTCTAACACAACTATATTGTCAGGGTCCGCCCAAAAAGCATCATCATGCTAAGAAAACCTTTGCCCCACTGGGTTTTCAAAAATTCTCGCAACCCTAAAAGAGTTTGTGCTGCTTCAAGAACCAACTTAAAGTTTATTGGGTCTCCCGTGGCCTGTTGCGGTGCCTCACCCACCATCTCAACAATCTCCATTATTATCGTCACCAAGAGTTTTGCTTTTGTCGCAAAACGATCAACAAATCCCTGAACAGTAACAACCATGGAAAGGAATTATGCCCATAAAAAGAATGTTAACACGGCATAAAAAACACGATTCAGTATAGGAATTAATGTGTGTTTTCTTGGCTGGCTATGATGATGCTTCCACCTTTCTCTGAATAAATGGAATGGAGTTGGTATGTTGCTAATGTGCTAGCGTAACACATTGTGAGCAATTTGCCCCCATCCTTACTTGATCTGGAAAAATGCAATCTGAGCTTATTAGCCTAATGGCTACAGCCTAATATTGTTACTTAGTTAGCTGTTTACTTAGTTAATCTTGCATAATATTGTTTTATGTTTTGATATTAACAAGAAGAAGATAGAGTAGTGTTTTAATATTGTTGCTGAGTGCTGAACTGCTGTCTGCTGACTGCTAATTTGCTTTTGCTGAAAGTTTAACTTAGATTTTTGTACAATTAGACACTTAATGTCTGCTAATTGCTATGATTGTAAATTGTAATTTGTAAGTTGTAACTTCTTATTTTGTTTAATTTAGAATTTTATAAGTTAAACTTAAATTGTAGCTTCTAAGTTGTAAATTATTTTGTTTACTTAGAAAGTTAGAACTTAGAAGTTAGAAGAGGCTGAATAGTGAATAGCCTTATTAGTTATTACAGTATTTGTAATTTGTAAAGTAGTATTTTGTTTCAGTTTTTATTAACTTTTTTTTCTAAAAATTGTTTTAAAATTTATTTTAAAATTACTTTAATTATATCTGATCACAAATCGAAATTCGAATTTGGATAACCGTAATCCAAATTAAAATATCCTATAGGTTATAGCGTACAAAAATGAAGGGGAGGGTGACTAAAATTAAATCCGAACATCATTCGGATAGATGGATGGAGATCCGTCTGTATCCGACCGATGCACAGGTTTACTAGAGCCTAAGACGAGGTGGCTATCTTGATGAATGGTCGGAATGCGAAAACAAACTTTTTGGTGGCGACGGCTAATAAAGACGGTAAACATAAGTCTTCATCCTCTGCTTCTTCTTCTTCTTCCCCGAGCTCTCTTTCTGCTATCTTGAGCGTGAAGCTCCGGAAATGCGGTTGTAGGTGAAAAAAATTTAAATTCTTTAGCTTAAAAAAAAATGACCAATATCACCAAATATGTATTAGCTTGGCAGAAACACTTTTTTCATACATCAACTTCTGTTTCAGTGTCCATAGAAGCCAACTCTAATGAAGGTCAGTGGCATGCATCTTCCTCACATTTTCAACAACAGCCCTTCCTCTTTGAACTTCGCCGTGCATGGTATCGACCTCAACTTTGATCGCCTAAAACTATTTCACTTTCGAGAGAATCCTCAGCAGCTCATCGTCGATCGCCTTCATTTGAGTAGTAATCTCTCTATGGTGGGCAGTCAATTTCTCAACATCGGCGGTCACTTGGGCCCACTGAGTTCAGAGCTTGTCGGCAACGCCGATATCAACTTTCATTATAAGCGACTTCTCGTAGACCTCGCTCACTTGAGAATCCGCCTCAGCCTTGACGATGAAGGCGGTGAACGAGAGGTGCTGGAACTCTTACTTGGCAGCGGCGAGCTCTTGGTTGAACGAAGGTAAATTTGTCTTTTCAACTATTTTTAGTCGATAATTTGGCTGGAGTGATTGAAATTGATAAAGATTGCATAGTTAGTATTAAATTGATAGTTTTGAAAGTCGTGAACTACAATTAACAACACCCTAAGTAAATTGTTTTCATAAATCATAAATATATAGAGCAAATACCAATTTTGGTCCCACGAGTATTAGTAAAATGACAGTTTTGGTCCACATGTTTAATTCATACCAATTTTCATCCACGACTATTGTTTTAGTACCAATTTTTCATCCACGACTATTATTTTAGTACCAATTTTTCATCCACGACTATTGTTTTAATGTCAAAATTTATCACGACGGTCACTCGTTCGTTTTTAAACGTGTCGAAATCTAAAATTTTAAGTGTATTTTTGTCATTTTCAACTTAAGATCTGATGGATCTCATCGCTGCACTATGCTTACTTCTCAGGGGGTCACCTATCCCGTGATTCCACAGAGTTCCTTGGCTATCTGGTTGCCATATCCTACTTAAAACCAATTGGTGATAAGTAGGTGGACATTAACCATTTAACCACATACCTCAATGGTATGCCACAATGCCACGTCTCGAATCGAGCAGGGGCTAAACTCGGGCAACCCGACCGACGCCCAACAAGATCCCAATTTGAGCATGAATAATGAGATTTAAGCCCTAAGATCGATCCCAATTCGCAGTTCTCCTCCTCATCCTACCTTAATTTGAGGAGGGGAACTGTGAATTGAGATCGACCTTAGAGCTTAAATCCCTTTATTCATGTTCAAATTAGGATCTTAATTTAAAAAAGACGAAAATACCCTTAATAATTTCATATTTTGGCCTATCTTAAATGGATGAGTGATCAATGTGATGAATTTTGGCACAAAAATAATAATTGTGGATGAAAATTGGTAGTAAAATAGTCGTGAATGAAAATTGGTATGAATTAAACATGTGGACCAAAATTGTCATTTTGTAAATAGTTGTGGGGCCAAAATTAGTATTTAGTCTGAATATATATATGAATAGAGACTAGAGAGTAAAAAATAGAATAAAAAGTGGGAGAATGCATGATATCACTGAGCAAATATCATTTTTAGTCCCTCAACTACAATACATGTATCAATTTTGGTCCTTGACTATTAAAAATTTCAAATTAGGTGCATGACTATTCAATTTGTATCACATTTGGTCCTTGACTATTAACATTTTCAAATTAGGTGCATGACTATTCATTTTGTATCAAATTTGGTCCTGCCGTTAAATTTTCCGGCCAAATTTCCGGCGAAGTCACCGGTGACCGACTAATTTATTTAATTTTTATTTTAAAAATTATTTTAATACTCCGTAACTTTTAAATAAAAAAACTTAAAAATAAAAAATAATAATAAAAAAAATAGAAAACGCCGGTCACCCCCGATGAATTCGTCGGAAATTTGGCCGGAAAATTTAACGGCAGGACCAAATGTGATACAAAATGAATAGTCATGCACCTAATTTGAAAATGTTAATAGTCAAGGACCAAAAGTGATACAAATTGAATAGTCATGGACCTAATTTGAAAATTTTAATAGTTAAGGACCAAAATTGATACATGTATTATAGTTGAGGGACTAAAAATGATATTTTCTCTGATATCACTCATAAACAAAGTTTAGTTTGGATTTTATTGCTCTGATTTTGTTTCTTTCTCAATGATGACCGGGGAATGCTCTTTGAGTTCTTTGTATGTAAATCTGTTTCCATCTTTTTTCCTTTTATTCTCAGAAACCCTAGCCTCCGATCTACTCGTTTCTTTGTTTTGCGAAACATCTTCCTTGGCTATGGTTTTCTCCAAATTTTCTTTTAACTCGGGATTTTCTTTAGTATGTTTTGTTATGAGGAATTGGTCAAAAATGGAGTTTGGGATGAAGCGGAGAAGTGTGTTGGCCTTCACAAGTCTTGACAATAATAGATTTTCAATGGAACTGTTCTGTGAGGTATTTCTTCTTCTGCCTCTCCTTTTTTAGTCTTTTCACTCCCACAAAACTTCATTAACAAAGGATTTTAGTAATTAGTAATTAATAGTTTGAAAGGGTTTGTGGAAAATGGCAAAGAATGAGGATTGTAGAGTGTTCGATGAAAGTTCTTAATTGTTCGTGTGAAACAATTGCAGTAACTAATTGGTATTCCCATTTGGTCATCTTGTTTTGCTGAAATTTTCCTAAATATATATGAATTAATACAACCTACACTAGAATCTCTATTTAAAAAAAAAATACATATACCAAATCAAGTTCTAAAAAGCATGTTATTGTGGTCTAAATATGTCTCCTCAGCTGTGTTGCAACATAGTAAATACTAATTAAGTTCATGATAGAATGTTCATTTAATGGTATAGTATAAACTCTTCTACCAAACGGTTGAATCCCCAACCCAAGGGGTCCGACACCCTGGCTCTACAGAGTATGTGGGAGGTCGGGAGGTCAGTGGCTCAGCAGACAGGGCCAAATGCCGGTGCGCACAAGGTGTATGAACTCTACAGTGTATGATGTGTATGCATTATATAAACTTGACATTTATATTAAGTTTCTCTTTCTCATTATTTTATTGTGGATAAAGAGAGAAAGAGGGAACTCCTAGAGGAAAATTCAAAAGAAAAACTAAGTTAGCCATGAATGGCTTGTGTTTAGGCATTGAAAAGAACTTAAGAGTCTTCTATGAGGCACTGCAAAATGAGCTAGCTGGCTTTGAAGAAGATCAGTGAGTAATCAGTTTAATTTCATTGCTCACTATCATATGCCTAACTATTTTGGTCCAACTTAATTTAACGAGTTTTGACTCATTCATTGCAAGTTGTGATGGTAGATGGGATCCTTTGAACAAAAACATGAAGAAGGCAATAATTTAATTTATATAGGTCTCACAACATTGTACCATCTTAGATATATGATTAAAATTTTGTTTCCATATCCTTGAAAACTTTTGCCAAGTAAAGTGGTATTTATTATATTAATTTAGTTTTATGATAAAAAGTTACAGATTGCCGTAACAAAGGTCCAAAATTTTATTTTTCAAATAGAAGTTAGTTTTTAAGAAAGTAAAAATGTTTGAAACCCACCAGATTAACATGTGTACTAGATAAGTTTATATTTGGTAGATTTACACACACACACACACACACATATATAATATATATATATATATATATATATATATATATATATATATATATATATATATATTATTTTTTTTCTTTCTTTGGCAAAGAGATAAGTACAATGTACTACTACTTTTTTTTTTTTTTTTTGGTTTTTTAAGTTCATTTGATTTTATAAAATACATTTTATTTCTGATGGAAGATTGGATATAAGTCTAAGGTTTTAATGAAAAGTTCATTAAGTTATAATTTCATTTAGTGGGAGAAAATTATTTTACTTCAAATTAACGAACAAAAGAAAAACAAGATACTCCATAGAGAAACTATGACATACTTTGTGTCTAGCCAATACAATAACATATACAAGGTAAAATACTAGATGTTGAGATAAAGAACTATTATCATTCATATGGTAATTGAAATACATACTTTGTTCACCATATTCATTCATATGTATTTTACTCCAACCATATTTATAGCAAAAGCAGCCAAAAGTCTCATGTGACGTAGGCTATGTTTGGGAGAGCGGTGTGGTTAGAGTGGTTAGAGTGATGGTGGTAAATTTGGAGCTGTGAAGATTACGTTAGCGCAGCTAGATTTGTGGAAAAAGTATTTGTTTAGAAAAATATTGGCGGCGGTGAAATTGGAACCGCTAAAAGACTAATATAGAATTATAGACATTTATATATAATATAGATAAATAATAAACTTTTACATTAATAATTTAATGTTCACTTAGAGATTTAAAAAAAAAATTATTTTCATTTATAATATGTGGGATGGCCATATTGCCCATTTTTGCTAAAGGGAGCATGAGGCTCCACTATAAAAGGAAGCCTCATGCTCCCAAATTGAATTGAATTGAATGGCTCCAAGCAGTGCCTCTCCCCTTTGGGCAGAGTAATAATAAGCACTTTAATTTTTTAAATTAAAATGAGGGCTTTTTGGTCTTTTGGAAAATTTCTCCAAATGCCTGCAGTTGTTCCTATTGGAACCTTTTGGGTCCAATGGGAAAATGACCTATAGTGGTCAGGGACTCAGGGCGATGCGTTGGGGCAGTCAACCACCACAAATGCATTTTAATCAAACACCTTTTTTTGGCGTTTGGGGCAGTGGAACACTCCAACCGTCCAAAAAGCTCTCTCAAATTGGACCTTAATTGGTTTGATGTAGTGAACTACCTACTGACTGAGTACTAAGTAACATACAACATACTTGATCCATCATTTTGATATGACACAAATGTTTCAAACTCTTGAATTTGAGTCAACTTTGGTTTGAATTTTTATTTGATGTTTTTGAAGGATTGCATTAGAGTGGTGAAGACACTGTGAGAAGAGAGCAAGAGTTGCACTGGCTTGATCAGGTAATTGTGTTAATTTCAATGGTTATAAGGGAAAAGAAAAAAATCTCTGGAAAATGTTTCAGACTGTGCTTTGCTCATTTCCAAGTTATTAGAAAGGTTTTAAGATACAAGTAACATTCATATTAGATCATGATATCCTCCCATGAGAATAAAATAATTTTCTTAGGGTAGGTTAGGTGACTAGAGAGTATGCATGAAAACTTGAAAGCAATGACCCAGCAATGGAACAATTATACTTGTAGAAAACACAGGTTTAAATTCCTGATTTACATCAGAGTAATATGGAATTTAGATTTCCATTGTAAAAATATCTATTGCAAAGGTTTAAAAAAAGCAATTATCCTCGTACATACAACAATAATTAAGAAACAGATTTGAAAAATTTTTGAAATCATAATATTGCTAATACTACAAGAGTGATTGTTGATTCCACACTTGTATGTTCTTTGATTTGAATACTGCATTTCCTATTACCATAAGAATCCAATGATAATGTAAATATTAACTTGTATATGCGGAAGTTAATTAGGATTTAACAATGTTCATTACAATTACAACATGGGCTATGACTTTTTATGGCTCAGTGAGATTGCATAATGCTGAGGAGTAAATAGTTCTTAGTTCAGTACTTCACCAGTAAAATTTTAATTTCATGGTTTCTGATTTGAAATGAAAATGTGCTTGTACCAATGTAATTTACAATACTTTCTCCTTGTTATTGGAGTTTGCTGTTTAAGAATGAAGCATATTTTATTTTGGATCCTAGGAGATTGATAGTAGTATATTACAAACCAATTTCTATATTGGTAAAACTAATCCAGAAAATCATAATCATATATACCAAATAAAGATTGAGCCCCCATTCCAATTTTGATTATCGCTGTTCACTTCTAAACTTACATATGTAGCAATTTTAGAAATTAAAATATCCACGAGTCATCTGCCAAGTATTTGTTAGTTTTTAATGCAGAAAAATATCCATGAATCGTGTCAAAGTTTGGAAATTTTGTGCTGAACACAGATGCCGGGCATTCACCTACGTGTAACGCACATACCACCTCTAGTGTGTCTCTGTGTTGGTGTGTGTGTGTGTATATATATATATATATATATATATATATTTTCTATTTATAGAAATATGCTTTTTTTGGTATAGTGTTTGTCTTATCTATAAATTAGTAAATATTTTGTGTTTGTTCTATAGCTTATTACTTTTTAGTTATTCCAAAAAGATATAAATTTGAATAAAAAATATGTTCAACAAAGTTGAAACATCATGATATTCACCCGGTTAATAATTAATAGAGATTCACCCAACTATATGAAATGATGATTTGGGTAACATAAATGACTACAACATTGATTAGTTATAATACAATTAATGTTTACTAATTAACATAAATGTTTACCCTCTTCTCAGAAAAATAATAATTTCTCTAAAACTATGAATATAAGTGTCACCTACAGCCGTTACAACAAGTTTGTTAAAAGTTATGCATTGTGGAAGGCGTCAAAAGTGTTATAATACTGTTTTAAATGAAAGGTGTTAAAACTTGGCTTGCAAATGACAGTAGCTATATATATCATGATGATATCTATATCTATCTATCTACCTATCTATCTATCTATCTATCTATCTATCTATCTATCTATATATATATATATATATATAGTAAAGCCAAAATTAGGAAAGAAGTAGTTTTGAAGTACACGTTGTCTAGCTCACATCCCAACCCAAAAAAACAAGAAGAAGACAAAAGGAAGTAAGAAAAGCACCTCCTTCACCTTCATCCCTATCTCACATCCAACGCTTTCCAGCTTGCATCCACATCCATACCTTTATCTCTATCTCTATCTCTCTGTCTCTCTCTTTGTATATATATACACCCACAGCTCCCATGTTAATGCACAGATACAGTTACTTAAAGAGCTAAGCAAGAGTTTCTTTACAAAACACCATAATGAATCCAGTTACTCTAGTAGTTTTCATACTATTATGCAGCTCTGATGCCACTACATTTGCTCTACCTGCCCAGACTATGCACAAGAAGTCTTCTAGTTTAGTCCGCCAGGAGCAGAGGAAGAGGAGCCTTCTGGCAAATGGGCTTGCTTTGAAGCCTCAGATGGGGTAAGTTATTAGTTTCAATTTTAGTGTATGCATGTAGTTCAAGGTTGTGTGGTCGAGTGATACCTACAACTTTTAGGAATTTTTATTGTAAAATGACACTATGATTGAATTTGTTACCCTTTTTTTTTTTTTTTTTT
>CP025659.1:1788234-1827619 GCA_003576665.1 Ipomoea trifida | reverse complement strand
TTTTTTTTCTTTTTTTAATTTTTCATTTATATATTTATTCTATAGCTATCGAAATTCTAACCTTCAATATATGTTGTTGTGTGGTTGATTAGATGGAGCGCCTGGAACCATTTCCATTGTGACATTAGTGAAACCTTAATTCAAGAAACTGGTCAGCATATTTTCTTTTGATGTAACCTTAATTTGAGATACTGTTATGTTTCATTCCTATGAGCACTGGTATCACAGTTTTGAGAAAACAAAAATAGTAGTAATACTTCATAAATCCCATTTTGTATGTTTTGTTTAGTTAATGGAACACCATTCAAATTATTAATAATTTAATTTAATTTCTTGTAATATTTCATTTAATAATATTGAACAAAATTTGTACGTGTAAAAAATATATTAAATGTTCTATTAAACAAAAAAGAACTGTTTAAGAAAAAAAATAGTTTGGGCAATGAATAGTAAATAGCACCACTAAGGGCCAAAGTATTTGCTATATTTAAAAATTATATTATGTATATGTGTGTGTGTGTAGTTGAAATATGAAATGGTCTACTTTCTTATTTTTTATTTTTTCTTTAATGTGGAAGCTGATGCAATGGTCTCAACTGGGCTTGCTTCCATGGGATATCAATATATCAATATCGGTAAGATAAGATATGTGTGTGTGTGGTTTTCTTCCTATGCCGTCTATTTTGGTGCCTCCAAAAAAAAAAAAGGAAGAAGAAGAAAGTAGCAAAATATTTTGAACATATTAAATGGTTGATAAAAGAATAAAAAGAAGTGTTATATGAAAAAGTTACCCCCAATTTTTATTTTTTGAATGGAAGCACCATAGTAGATCTTTCCCTACACACACAAACACATATATATTCATCACTTCTTGACTATTAATAATCCTTATTTATCGGTTCAGATGACTGTTGGGCTGAACAGAATCGCGACGAGAAGGTAGGAGAATAATACTTTGTATGTCTTTTATGCATAAGTAGTGTTTCTTTCCACAAACCATATTTTCTAATTAACTAAGGGAACTTATTTTTGTATTAAAATCAGCAAAAAAAAAAACACGAGGGACAAGAAACTTCCCATACTATTTGCCATTAGGGAGATTATTTGCACCATATTTTAAATCATGTGATTTGTCTTTTATATGGCATGTGTCATTCTCTTGCATATGTATTAGTCCATCCATTTGTATATTGACCCGGTGCACCTGAATTAACTAATGTATTCGACTATTCGAATTATTTAGGTTATACAAAAGATCCTTCACAAATAGTATTACTTGCGTGTACAAAATACTTACTATTGGTAACAATTTATTGTTGGCAGGGGAACTTGGTTTCTAAAGCCTCTACATTTCCATCTGGGATCAAAGCTTTAGCAGATTATGTTCATAATAGAGGGTTGAAGCTTGGAATTTACTCTGATGCTGGGTAAAAATAAACCTTTATCTACGTAATTGATGGGTTCTAATAAATTACCATCCTAGTTTCATATGGACATATAGATAGATTGATCTGTAATATGAATATAGAACCTGAGATAACTAATTGAATCTAGTTTTTCTACTTCTGCAGGACTCAGACATGCAGTAATACTATGCCTGGATCATTGGGATATGAAGAGCAAGATGCAAGAACCTTTGCCTCTTGGGTACATAATAAAAACTATTATTTTTTCACTACCAAAAACGTACTGTGTTACAGATGCACTGTGTCTGACAACCCATGATTCATTGCTAAATATTGCCCTCTAGTTAAAATGGCAACATAATATATTTCAATACGAAAATTTCTATATGCTTCAAAATTTTGTGCACCATGTAACATGATAATTTCATATGACAAATGCATAGTATAAGAAGTTAATTCATAGGTAGCCAAAAGTGGGTGCATATGACAGCTTTCATACTTATGAACTACTGAGAATTAACTGACTATGAATGAATTAAATTAAGCCATCATGCAAAATTTAATGTAAGTTCCATTATCTTCTCAATACTTCATTGATTCGGACTTTTCATGATAAAGGCCTAATCAGGAAGCTATTTGTAATTATTTTTCTTTATATATCTAATTTCCTAAATAATGGCCATGAATAGATACTAACTTCCGGTTCCTTTATGCTCTTAATTAGGGAGTTGACTATCTTAAGTATGACAACTGTAACAACAACAATGAGAATATGAAGGACAGGTATACATTGTGCTGCCCTCTTTTGTGCATATATGTTGATCAAGATTGGTTTTGATATTCATTGGGTTCATACAATCATTTGAGTGAGGACTTATAGTATATCAACCAAATTTGCACAACTTATACCATACATGACTCCTAGTTTCACTAGCTAGGTTTGTATCACGTAGATTATTTTCACATTTGAACTTATGTCCAAATCGTGTTTGAACATAACAATTATCTTTATAAGATTCAATATTTAGTATAATGTTAACTGCACTTGTATTAGATGTGCATTATATTAGGGAGCATATAATTATATGAGTGTGCACACTCATAGCTTCCCAATAACCCAATTTGAGAGCCCATACTCTGGGTATTTAGCATGCATTCACTATATATATATTTATTTATTTATCTCTGTGAAAATAGGTATGGTAAAATGAAGCAGGCTCTGCTCGACACTGGAAGGAGCATCTTTTTTTCTATGTGCCAATGGTAAGTTGCTTATATTCAGTGTGCATGTGCATGCACATGTACACACATGTATGTATCACAGACATCCACATATGCACATGCATATACAAACGTACACTTGCGCACGTGTGTGTCTCATCTTTTCTAAATTCCCAGGGGACAAGAAGATGTTCCCACTTGGGGGCAGTCTGTTGGCAATAGTTGGAGAACCAGTGGAGACATTGAGGATAACTGGGAAAGGTGTGTGTGTAACTGATGTAATTTAGGGTTCAGTAAAAAAATTCTATAGTTAGATGAGACAAAAGTCGAAATATTTTATTAAGATTGTCTTATATTTTCTTTTTTTCCAGTATGACTTCACATGCAGATCAAAATGATCAATGGGCATCTTATGCATATCCTGGTGGATGGAATGGTAATTTTTAGATTTTTTTTGTAAAAACCAATTCATTATATTAGAAAACTGTTGATAAATTCTCAATCTAAGGATGTGGCTTACTGAAAGTTCACACATAAATTAGCATACAAAGTGACAGTATTGTCGTATTGATAACCTCATAGTTAAATGACATAAACCTTAAATTTAACATAAAAAATTTTAAGTTCAATTCTTGTTTTCATCAAAATTATCAAAATGTAGAAATCTCTCTACTTATGTAATGACAATTAGATATTATGGTGTAAATGGTAAGTACTTTTAAGTAGTTCAATTTGGAATGAGAGCCTTGCAAAACCATTAATGTTTTTACTGCTTTGAACATCACTTAATCATATATTATTCCTCTATGATGAATTGGTTAGATCCTGATATTTTGGAAGTTGGAAATGGCGGGATGACTACAGCAGAGTACCGCTCTCATTTCAGCATTTGGGCTTTAGCCAAAGTAAGCAACATGATCAATAAACATTTTTAACATTATTCGATAAGCATCACAACAAACCTCTTTACATTGAAATAAATGTTGTACGTCAACTATAGTGCATGGTTTTCCAAGTACAGTGTACTAATTGATAAGCTAACATCAATTAAAATGTGATATTAGATATGTTGTAAATAGATAAGGCCGTCTAATTGGATGTTGATTAACATTGCAAAATACAGGCTCCCTTGTTGATTGGATGTGATATTCGATCCATGGACAAAACCACCTATAGAATCCTTAGCAATAAAGAGGTCATTGGTGTAAATCAAGGTGCACATGAACAAATATTGTTATTTAATCTATTATCTATATACATGCATATATACACACACAATGCACACACACTGCACCCACAATGCACACACACTGCACCCACACATATATCATTTTACGGTAGAAAGTAACTTGCTGGACGATTTGTAACCTAATGCAGATGGACTTGGTCATCAAGGGAGAAAAGTTAAAATAGATGGAGATTTGGAGGTAAACCTAAAAGCCATCTTCCCTTAAATATAATATAGAGAATTCTTCTACAATAACTATTTTCTTTTTGGTTCCTTTTTTTTTTTTTTTTTTTTTTTTTTTTTTTTTTTTTTTAAATGTTGAAGAATAAGGTATTTTGGTCATATCATTCAAGTTGAGAAAAGAAGTGGCGTGTAACAAAAACGCACCCCCTTTTTATCTAAGGCAGAAGAAAAATGCATTTTAGAAGTTCACGTAATTCATATACCATATACTAAAATTGACATTATGGTACATTAATTGCGTGTTTATGTTACAGAATGGAAATACATCATATTTTTTTAAAATGAAATAATTACTTATATGGTATTTTGGAGTGCATATTTTATTAAAATATATTGTTATTGAAAATCATTAAGCAGTGTTTTATTTTTCTGTACCAAGAAGATTAAAACCTAGAGTTAAATAAGATGAAATCATGTTACTTTTTTTGAAAATATGAAATCATGTTACTTATTACATGAGACAATAAAAAGATCAGCATTATTGCTCTTTATAAAACATAAAATGTTAGGGGGACAGGCTCTGTTTAGCACATTTAAGTGAAAGTTGAAATTTAGCTGTCTTGCTTCTTTATCTAGGACTGATCCATATTGTCACCTAAATTAAATTGAATAAAGATGAAAATTTACAAAAAAAAAAAAAAAAAAACATTGCAAAAGAAAGTTGAAATATAAGAAATATATGTGCAGATTTGGGCAGGACCCTTGTCTGGCAGAAGAGTAGCTATTGTACTGTGGAATAGAGGATCAACAGCGGCAAACATCACTGCTTATTGGTCTGATGTTGGCCTCAACCAGTCAACCGTTGTAAATGCACGAGACCTTTGGGCTGTACGATTCTTCATTTAATCCTGTGATTTATGAAATTTTGTCAATTATGGTATGGTCGGTCTAAAAGAATCGAGTTGCTTAGCAAATTTAAGATCTTAAGATCATACTTGCCCACAAGTATCTTGTGGTTTGATAGCATTACTGTTACCATTCCAAACGGAAGGTCAGGTTTGAGTCTCATACTTGCCAAATACCTTGTGATTTGATATTATTACTGTTGCCATTCCAAACAGAATGTCAAATTCGAGTCTCATACTTCTCAAGTACTTTATGATTTGATAGCATTACTGTTACCATTTTAAACGGAAGGTCAGGTTTGAGACTCATCTCAATCAAGATGTTGGCATATAATATTGAGCAGTTACTATGGATATGTTAGATTATAGTCCATAAAAAAAGATCATACATACCTAATCAATCAGGGCTAATCTTTTGGATACCCGTATCTTTAAAAAGTTTGCTTTTCATTTAAATTTATTGGTTTTCTAACTATTTTTTGGGGTTTTTTTTTTTTTTTTACAGCATTCAACTAAGAGATCAGTTAAAGGACAAATCTCTGCTAGAGTTGATGCTCATGACTCCAAAATGTATGTGCTCACACCAAGGTGAAATTGTGATTAGAAGATGGCATCTCTATTATTAGATAGCTCAAAACATCTAGAAAAAAAGTTAATAACAGGTGCTATTATTTATTTGTGGAAATATCATATTTCCTTTAAAGAATTTAATTTATTTTGTATGGCCACATAAAAGATTTCACTGTGACGTTCCCACACATTGGAACTGAACATTTAATAAAATATGTACTTTAGTTCAGAGTTTGTGTGAAAAGTATCTACATGTTTATGGCCATGATATTATTATTATTATTATTATCATTATTATTATTATTATTATTATTATATAAGAGTATTTCAGTTATTGTATCACTTATTCTTATTTCAATTTCATGTAATCCTATCCATGCATACAAAACACGATAATTTGAATTCATATTTTATTCTTACCTTATTCTTTTCTCATCAAATTACAATTCATTTTTTCCCTAATTTGTTCGTTTCAACCAAACGCCGGGTGAGTACCCTAGAGACTTTTTGAGAGCTTAGAGGATCTTTTTGATTCACCAAAGGAACGTGCGGAATTGGTACGTGCTGGACTGCTTAGATGAGCTAAGGTAGAGGTCATTTTATAATGTTTGAACCCTTGATCGTTGTAGTATTAGGAATGAGAGTATTATATTAGTCTGATTCGTTCATCTTCCCTTAATTCATTTGTGTTCTTCTTTGTTTTCGAGTAGATTTATGATTAATGTTTCATAAATTGTTTTTTGTCAATAATTTTGGACAACAATGTCTTGGACCAATAATATTGAAATTAACAACAATGGACTAATAAACTCATAGCATGAAACTATGAACAATCTATATAGAGTTTGGATAAAAACATAAAAGTTGCATTGCATTGTGCTCAATAACAAAAGGAGTTAATTCCAGCAATGGTTCTCCTACTATGTTCATTTTCTAAAATTAGTTCCCGACTTTTAATTTAGACAATCTAGATCCCTTGACTTTCAAATTCTTTCTAATGTTGGTCCTTTCGTCAAATTTTGGTTAAGTTGAAGTCAAATAAAGCGATACAATTGTCCGTTCACCTGTTTAGTGTTTAGTGTATTATTACTCATATTTCTCATGTTCTATACGCTGTATATATGAATATAATCTCAGTCGAAGTCTCAATTGAAGTCATATAATCTCAGTCGAAGTCTTTTCGACTGAGATTATATTCATATATATAGGGATAGGACAGGAGAAATATTAGTAATAATACACTATACAGGTGAACGGGTAATTTTACCCCTTAATTTGACCTCAATTTAATCAAAATTTGACGAAACGACCAATATTGGAAAGAATTTGAAAGTCAAGGGACTTAAGTTATCTAAATTAAAAGCCGGAGATTAATTTTGAAAAATCAACATAGTCGAAGGACCATTGTTGGAATTAACTTATAACAAAAGGTAGCACTTTATCTTTGTGAAAGGGAGTGCAATAAGAACTTTGCTTCTAGAATATAATAGGAAATAACACCCAAAAAAAGACTATTAAGGGAATTGAAGCATATAAGAGCATCACCATCAATAGTGATTGTAAGAAATAATGTCAGAAAGTTGCCTTGTCACCATGAGAGATGAGAGGAGAGAGAGTAAGTTGAGAGCATCTGCAAATGAATAAATTATTGCAGGTTAGTGGGTCCCATTAAGACAAAGCAACAGCTGAAAATCACGCATGAAGGCTACATAGTGCGCCCAGTGGGCACGTGCAGTGCACAGGCCCGCTAGGGCGTCAGGCGCGCCTAACTTCTCATATATTTTATTAATTTTTTTTAAAATGATATTTATTTATTTTCCTTCCTTCTCATTTTCTCTTTCCTAATCACACTTACAAAAACTCATAAAAAATCGCGAAATAACTCAAATGATAAGGATTCTCTAAGGACATATTAGTATAATATTCCAACTATTCAAACATATATATATATATATATATATATATATATATATATATATATATATATATATATATATATATATATATATATATGCTGATAAAGAATGCATGCTCATCAATTAGATAAGAATAGATAGTTGTGGATGAAGTCATCTCTATTAGTGATATATTTCCTTATATTAGTGATATCCTTCCTTATGGACTTTAGTTACCTTATATATTTGTATAGGACTCTTCGTACATGGGATCACTCCCTTATATATGCTTCTGTAAATCTTACGTATAATTGTATGTATTCCTACTCAGTCACGGTCACTGTCTCTTCACAATGTTTTACATGTTCCTCAGTTAAAAGCTTCCTTACTGTCTGTGCATAAGTTTACTATTGATAATGATGTCTATTTTGAATTTCACCCCACCTATTTTGTTGTGAAGGATCGGCGCACCAGCCAAGTTCTTCTTAGTGGTTCCAGTTCCGGGGGGATGTATCAACTGCCTGTGTCTTCGCCTGTTGCGTTCTTGTCTGCTCGTGCGTCTCCTCAAACATGGCACAATCGTCTTGGGCATCCTCATCTTCGTGTCTTACGTCAAGTACTCTCTGTTTGTCCAGTTCGTGGGTCGTTTAATTCATTTAATAATTTGTGTACTGCGTGTCAGTTAGGGAAGTCTGCTCGATTCCCACTTGCTCGTGTTAGTCATTCTAGTCAGTCGATTCTAGACCTTGTGTACACAGACATTTGGGGTCCGACCCCTGTTCTTTCTATTGATGGTTTTCGCTATTTTGTGATTTTTGTTGACGACTTTTCTCGATTTGTTTGGTTTTAACCCATGAAATTAAAAACAGATATCTATTATATCTTTGCCAATTTTCGTGCCTATGTTGAGAAGTTTTTCTCTCGGTCCATTAAGTCCATTCAATCCGATCTCGGGGGTGAATATCGCAAGTTACATGCGGTCTTCACCGCTTCTGGAATTCTTCACCGTCAGTCCTGCCCTCATACTCATGAGCAGAATGGACGGGTTGAACGACAGCATCGTCATATCGTTGAAACTGGCCTTGCCCTGCTAGCTCATAGTCGTGTTCCTCAATGCTATTGGTCTTATGCGTTTGAGTCTGCGGTTTACTTAATCAACCGCTTGCCTTCGTCAGTCTCTCGCAATGTTAGTCCTTATAGTCTTCTTTTTCGTAAACCGCCCGATTACTCTATGCTTCGTGTTTTTGGTTGTGAGTGCTTTCCGTGTCTGCGGCCTTATAACAGGCATAAGATGGACTTTCGGTCTGTCTCGTGTGTCTTTCTCGGTTATCCTTCTTCGTTCAGTGGGTATAGGTGTCTTGATCGTGTCTTTGGGCGTCTCTATATTGCTCGTCATGTTCGTTTTAATGAGTCTGTTTTCCCTTTTCTTAGTTCTGCAGGTTCTCTGGGTTCTGTGCCTCAGTCTCGTCCTTCGGGGCTACCATGGGCATGTGTTTCTCCTCCCGTACTATCTTCCGCTGTTGTGCCCGGTGTTGTGGTTGGCTCGTCATTGGTTAACTCAGGGGGTGTGGTTCAACAGGATGTTTTGCCAGCTGCTCCGCCTATTGAGACTACTCGTGGTGCACCCTTGCGTTCCCGTGGTCGTCGTCGTGGGCCTCGAGTGACTCTTTCGCGCTCTCATCGCATGGTTATGCGCTCCTCCACGTCTGCTCAGCGGCTGCCTCCTGCTGTGTTGGTGGCCTCGGTTACTGATGAGGTTCCCACCTGTTACTCTCAGGCCGTTAAGTTTCCTGCTTGGAGGGCTGCTATGGATGCTGAATTTAATGCGTTGCTTTTGAACCGGACTTGGCAATTAGTTCCTCCTGCCGCTAGTATGAACATTATTGGTTGTAAGTGGGTGTTCCGAGTGAAGCGGAAGTCTGATGGTTCGGTTGAGCGCTTTAAGGCGAGGTTGGTTGCTAAGGGCTTCAATCAGGTTGCCGGGGAGGACTATTCTGAGACGTTCAGCCCAGTTGTCAAACCCACAACTGTTCGTTTATTGATGTCCTTTGCTGTATCCCAGGGGTGGTTCATGCGTCAATTGGATGTGCACAATGCCCTTTTGAATGGCAATGTCACGGAAGACATTTATATGCGTCAGCCACCAGGTTATGTGCACCCTACCCTTTCTACTCATGTGTGTAAGTTGGAGAAATCCCTGTATGGCCTCAAACAGGCACCGCGTGCGTGGTTTATGCGGTTACACACCTATTTGCTTTCTGTTGGTTTTCGTCCTTCCTGCACCGATGTCTCGTTGTTTATCTATGTTGCTGGGGAGCTGCGTGCTTATATTCTTGTTTACGTTGATGACATTTTGCTATTAGGCAGTTGTTCTGTGTTGGTTGACAAACTAGTGGCTCAGTTATCCTCTGAATTTAAGGTTCGGGATCTTGGGAAGCCTCGGTTCTTTCTTGGTGTCGAGGTTATTTACACTGGTTCCGATGTTCTTTTGTCTCAGCGTCAGTATATGCTTGAGGTTCTGCGCAAGGTGGGTATGGAGTCCTGCAAGCCGTTAGCTACACCCATGTCTTTGTCTCTGGTTGGCAGTTCTGATGATATTTCTTTTTTGGATGATCCTACGCCCTACAGGCAGTTGGTTGGCTCTTTGATGTATATGCTGGTTACTCGCCCTGATCTTTCGTTTGCTGTAAATCGGTTGTGTCAATTCATGCACAGTCCGACTGAACAGCACTAGTCCGCTCTGAAGCGAGTCCTGCGTTATGTTAAGGGTTCCTTAGATCTTGGTTTGCGTCTGGCGAGTTCGTTAGCCCCCACTGTTCATGCCTTTTCTGACTCGGATTGGGCTGGCTGTCAGATTGATAGGAGATCTATTGCTGGCTTCGCCATTTTTCTCGGTTCTAGTCTTGTTTCCTGGGTGTCTCGGAAGCAGCGTACTATTGCCCGTTCATCCACAGAGGCAGAATACAAGGCCTTGGCTGATGTTGCTGTCGAGGTTGTTTGGATTTAGTCATTGCTCCGCGAGCTCGGGCTTTCTCTCAATTCTACTCCTGTGTTCTGGTGTGACAACCTTGGTGCAACTTATCTCTGCGCCAATCCTGTTTTCCATGCTCGGACGAAGCACGTGAAGATCGATTACCACTTTAATTTGTCCGTGAGCGTGTTGCTGCTGGTGACCTCAAGGTGAATTTTCTCTCTACTAAGGATCAGGTGGCTGATATCTTTACTAAGTCTCTTCCCGGTCCTCGCTTTGCTGAGTTACGTGTCAAGCTAGGCGTTGTTCCTTGCCCACCGTCTGCTTGAGGGGGTGTATTAGTGATATATTTCCTTATATTAGTGATATCCTTCCTTATGGACTTTAGTTACCTTATATATTTGTATAGGACTCTTTGTACATGGGATCACTCCCTTATATATGCTTCTGTAACTCTTACGTATAATTGTATATACAAACATACAATTTCTCAAAGCTTCATCATCTCCAATCCAGTTGACTATATATAGTACGGAGTAGTTTTTAATTCCAGATACCAGACAATAATGGTGAGTGGTTCATACTCGTAGCAAGTGCATGCATTAAAAAAATAAATTAATAAATTAAAAAAAAAAACCTTTATGAAGGTGAGAGACTGAAAGTATTGATACCATATTATTTTAGAAAAAATTCAAATTAGCTAACAAACAACACACAAAAGTACAATTAGGTTCTCAAACTCAAAAATATGCAATTTGGCTTCTAGCTCAACTATCTAAAATTATGTAATTCTACTCAATTTTACATGTTTCTCATGCCATCGCTAACGTGTTGATCATCCTATTTAAAAATATAATTATTTTTAATTTATTTTAATAATTTTAAATGAAATGAAGTTTTAAAAAAAGTCACCCTATGGTATTACAGATTCTTGGAAACCTCCAGCTCATGGTAGGTTCAAAATTAATACGGACGTAGCTATGAATGGGTCTAATAATATTATGGGTATGGGGTGGATTTTACGTGATGAGTATTGTAATTTTATTGCAGCAAAATCTAAGGCTACTGCTGGGTCTTACTCTGTAAAGGAAGCTGAGGCGGCAACTATCCGTGAGGCACTAAGTTGGGTAAAGGAGCTGGACGTAGGGGATGTGGACGTGGAAATGGATGCCCAACCTGTTTATTATGCTTTAATGTCTGAACCTGTTAATTCTTCTTTTGGTCTTATTATTGGCAATGTAAAAGAAACTGCATCTCAGATTCATGGTGTATGTTTCTCTTGTGTTAGGCGATCTGCGAATCGCGCGGCCCATGCTATTGCACGGGAAGCCGGTTCTGTGACAGGTTGCGGGGAGTGGCTGTACTCTCCACCTGAGTTCCTTGTTGACGTTTTGAATTCCGATATAATGAATTAAGTTTCTACTCTCAAAAAAAAAAAAAAAAAGTCACCCTATCCATGTCTTAATATCCGGCCAGAGAGGAAGACCGGGAGAGATTTTTTTTTTTTAATTTCATTTTATTTGAAATTATTAAAATAAATTTCAAAAATAATACTTTTTGAATAAGATGACTATCATGTCAGCGATGATATGCGGAATATATTAGATTTTGTCGAATTGCATAATTTTTGATAATTGAAGGATCTAATTGCACTTTTTTGAGTTGTATAACGTAACCCAATTTTTCTTTTTTTGAAAACAGTATAACCCAATTTTATTTTTACTTTTACGTGTAGTTCGATAGCTAATTTGAACATTTTTCTTATTATTTAATCATAAGTTTTTTTTAAAGAAAATTATTTTGCACGTCTGTTACTTTTTATGTTAAATTAAGCAAATAGACCGACAAATTAAAAAGAAAAAAAAAAAAAAAAAAAGAATGCCCGACAAACACATCATATCATGAAATACAAGTACAAAGTATGTGTTCCAGTTTACTGTTCATGAGATGTTCCAGTTTACTGTTCATGAGATGGTCAGTGCAGAAATAATTCTATATGCACTCCCATTTGTTACTCATATTTGTTTACTTCTTATGATGTGTAATGTTTTGATTGTTTAAAATATGGGGATGAATCATGATTTTTATTCATTCATTTTCGTTTATGATCTTTTAATAAAATTTGAACACTTAGTAGAAGTAAAAGTTGGGAGTAAATTTTTAGAATCTAAGTAGTTTTTTTTTGTCAGAGTATAGTATATGCGCATTGTTTTCAATCCAATCCATATCATGAGTGACGGAGTGTATTAGCCGTCAATCTAATCCATATCAACATTGATTATTATTAGATACTCCTTCCGTCCATTTTATATGTCGAATTCGGTTAACGAACATTGACTAAAGTTACTTACAATTTAATTTTTCATAATATTAAGTTTAGAATTGAATTAGTATGTAAAATTTATATATTTAGAAGTTACATTAAAATTACTATTAAATACAAAAAATTAAATTTAAAAATTATAAAAAAAAATGCTACTTTTTTTTTTTTTTTTTTTTGAAAATCAAACTTCATTTTTTTTTGAAAACCAAAAAAACCAAACTTCATTAAACATTAAAAGAGCGCAAAAATACAAGAGTTAAAAAAAAATGCTACTAGAAATAAGAAAAGAAGAAAGAGTTGGTTTGACCAAAGAATAATAGTAAAACAGATAAAATGAGACAAAGAGAGTATAAAATATGCTAATTTCTATTGAATTTTCTATCTGTAATTGCATAATTTTGAACATCAGATATATCTATGCAGCACAAGAGTTAAGAGGGCATTGTTGATCTGATGCTTATTATCTTAGGATGTCTGCATATTATATTCATCGAAAATTTTGTAAACTTCTGTGCATAAGAGATATTCACCACTACTAATTAATCAAAGTCTCAATGACTCCTCAATTTCTCATTGAACCAGGATTTGAACCCGCCTTATCACTGGAAACAATATTAAGGCCAGGGTGCGTTTGGTTCGCACATGGGAATCAGAATTGGAATGAGAATCAAATACTTTGGTAAGCGTAATGAGTTTTGGTGAAAGTATTTACCATGTTTGGTAGTTGGGTGGAACGAGAATGGTTATTAATAGTTGGGGAAGAAAGGAGGAAGGGAAATGAAACCCTTATTCAATAAGAGTATGAGTTTTCTCATTAATGAGGTATTCCAAACACATAGTAGCATTCTCAAAACCTATCAACCAAACACTAACAATCACTTTCATACTCATTCTTTATGCCTAAACCCACCAACCAAACACACCCTAAACAGAGCCGGTTTTTTGATTTGTGGGGCCCTGTGCTAGTAACTAAGTGAGGCCCTATCAAAGTATAAATAAACTACGAATTGAAGAAAAATTGCAATGAGAAAAATGCAAAAAACCTAATTTTAAGCCAATGTAATCACAAATACATATACTAACTATTAGGTCAGGGCTGGACTAGGGGCCCCCAAAATTTTGGGGCCCTGTGCGGTCGCACATCTTGCACGCCCTAAAATCCGGCCCTGACCCTAAATGTTCATTAATCGATTACTTGAACTATTCTAGATTTCCAGCATAGCAAGTTGAAGATTGGTAGAGATGGTTACTCTTGAAGGTTGATTGGTCCTTATTTGATTCTTGATGAGAATGTGTTACTCTTTTAAGATTGGCATAGATGGTTTTGTAGTTCATTTTTGTTTTTGTCACATCTTCAAAAATCTCATTTCAACTAAATTTTTGAGTAATTTTAGATTCCTGCAAATATAAATTCAAAACGTTATAACTTGAACTAAACATACCATATAAATAAAAATAGAAATAAAAAAAAAGTCATTAATTTGGGGACTTGAGGTAACATGTCATATTATTGGAATTTATACAACGTAACGTCAAATAATATCAATAGAGTTATATTTTATATCTAAGTATAATTACACAGGTGTAGCAAGTTGTATTATAAGTATATTTTATATCTAAGTGGTACAAATATATGTGGGGTCAACATCTGATTTCGGTTGGATCAAAGTAGATTCGAGTTCTTCGTAGTTAGACGAAGAGATTGATATATTGTATACTCAAGACGAATAATGAGTGAATGAAAAATTGATTCTAGACCCATTTGAGTTAGAAAATGAAGGTGGAAAGGCTTTAAAGTAGCCTATGTCCCACATTGATTTGGAAAGTGTGCACCACTATATATACAAGAGCCATTTTAAGATGTATTGAATTGTATAGTATAAATGTTCTCTTTCGTGCGCATGACTTAACTTGTTTTCAAAACCTTGTTCTCTATTCTTGAGTGCTCAAACTGACTCAAGCTAACACCTAGCCTAGGCGCCTTGTTCAACTTGGTAGAGTTAACTCGCCGGCCTTATTAATTTTTTATTATATTTAAATTTATTTATTTATATAAATAAGAGAAGTAATACACACACACACATATATATATGACATACACCCATAAACATGCACTATTTTTTTTGTTTTTATAGGTCGCCTCCTAGGCGCTACTCTACCGCCTGATTAGCGCCTACTACAACCATGGTGTCAACTATTATTGAACATAATATATACAAATAATAAATACGTAATCTAATTATTAGGTTAAATTTTTAGTTGAGAAAGAGCACATTGTTCAATTATTTGCGCCTTATTATTATGTTTGTTGTTGGTGGTGTTATTATTGTGTGGGGTATTTTCTTTTGATGATAATGGATTGAAAATGGTTAGGGAGCTCCCCTGCAAATCATGGTAGTTCTTATGATATGGCCCGGGCATGTGATTTTGCCACTTTCTAACTCAATCCTTTGGCTATCTTCATCATTATATATTCTTCTGTGCATGCATTTGTTAATTGATTGCATACCTTCGATTGTGGTTATGATATTGAAATTAGCTAGAGTTGTTGGGTACCCATGCACTATTATTTAACGTGTCATTTTCTTATATTGATAATACTTCAACACATACATAGTTAAGTCCCTTTTAATCAAATTTGGATGTCTCCTTATCACTAAGAAAGTGTATGTGAGAATTTGTTTGTTGATACTCCTAACTCTATTACATTGTATTATTTGTCTATTTAAGAACAAAGAGACCATGCTTCTACTCAAGGCCAGCTCTGGGCATGTCTGCCTAGGGCCTTTGCACAGGGCCCCAATTTTTGGGGCCCCTTGATTAAAAACGAAAGATTATTTATATAGGGTATATAAACATATGAGCAGTTCGGCCATTGATTTTAATTGCCTAATTCCCTAATTGGCCAGCAGTGGCAACCAAATTGCCTAATTCCCTAATTGACTATTACTCCTATTCCTATTAGTACATAGAACCTTAGCTTTGAATTCTTTGATTCCTTTCAATAATCGTACATTACATACGCAACTAACTTATATTTAGTTTACACAAATCTCACAATTAGCCTAGGTGTCTAGGTAATAAAGTATTAGGTAACTTTCTAATTGACGCAAACATCAGTTTAGAAGACGATAGAAAAGCAAATACACAAATCTCAGCAGGCAATAGTAGCACGCAAATACGCAATCGGAGCAAACAATAGACGGCATACGCAGCTCAACAAAATTCTTCAATTCTTCTTGATCATTCAAGTTCTTCAATTCTCTTAACAGGTAATTAAAATTATTAAGTATTTCACAATTCTTGTTTATTGTTTTATTTACATGACTTAATAATTCTGATTTCATAATAATATATTTGGTTCTTAGTTAATTATTTATTCATAGAGTTTCTAAATAAATTCTTATTTTTTTCCTTAGAATTTTATAATTATGTCTTCTAGGAAATATTCATATGGGTTTGAGAAGCGTAAAAAGAAAAGAAGAATTGAACAACTAACTCAATTTCAAAAGGGAGCCTTTGAAAAATTTATTATAAAAGAAACTCAAATAAATGCGAGTAAAAAGATGATGTCATGAAAAAAAATGTATAGGAAAAGGTGTTTTGGTCAATGAAGCTAGGTTTTATTAGGGACTGGACACATCTTGGTGTTAGACTTAATCAAAAGTTTGGTGGATGATTTTGCGTCTAAATGTGCACGACGCATGTCAATTTTTAAATAAAATTTAGATTTATATGTATTTTTTATATAATATTTATATTTTAAAATTTTGACACAAAATTTTTCAATAGCTATTATTATATATACAAATTACTTGAAAATAGGGGCCCAATTTAAGATATTGCACAGGACCCCAATTTTTATTGGAACGGCCCTGCTTCTACTAGATACGTTCCATTTGGAAGAGTCAAAGTTATGCCGCTCGACTACAAGTTCTTTGGCAAATTTATGTGAGAATTTATTTCACTTTTGATCATTCAATTATAATGAAATTTTCACTTTAATTTGTTTCATTTTTTTTAAAGGAATAATTTGTTTGTTTCATTTTTAATTTTCAATTCTTAAATTTTTTTTAGTACTACTGACTATGTTATAATGTAGTATCTGTTCATAACTACTTTCTCAACCTACTTAAACACAAATAGTTAATACCGCCCCCACAAAGTTCAAACCCATGACCTCCCATTTGGGAAAGTCACTTCGTGCCACCAGAGTTAATTCTTAAAAACATTTAAGTTTTAATCTATATACCCAAAATTCTCGTTTTGAAAATTTCACAAAATCCCTTCTCTTTTTGAAAATTTCACAAAATCTTACCATACCCTACTGTATGTAAGGACGTTTTAGACGGGAAGTGAAATATTTAAATCAAGAACTAAATCAAATTCATGAACCAAAAAATAAAAATATGCTACTATAATTAATAAGCCAAAAATAAAATAAATACGTTTAACTAAAATACGCAAATTCAAATTATATCATCCGTCTCTAAATATAATTTTTATGTGTTTAACACAATTTAAGAAAAGAGTAAATGTAAGGTTCTTTTATTCCTCTATTTCTTTGCCCTACTTTTTGACAAAACCTATCACCTAGGGATGTAAAGCGGACATGCATATTCGACTAAACATAGGTAACCTTTATGTAAAGTTAAAAATTAATTGAAAAAATAAAAATAAAAATAGAAATAGTAGTGTTTAACTTAATACAGTAATATAGACAATATTTTAAAATAAACAAGAAAAGGAAAATCAAATAAAATACTACAAAAATAATATAAATCATTAAAGTCGTTCTCTACTTTTACCATTTGACTGTGTGTGTCTATAAATAAATAAATAAATAAATATATGTGTGTGTTCTCAAATATTGTCATGTCTGAACGTACGACCACACCATTAGTTATGCAAAAAAACACCAATAGTGCTAGGAAATGCACAACAAAAAATGCACTAATGCACCAAAAAACGCATCATTGGGTATGCATCACCACAAAATGCGCCATTAGGCACAGTGATGAGGTATGATGCATTTTTTTTGGAAGTATGGTACCGGTGCGTTTTGTGGTGCATTGGTGCATTTTTTTGTTTTGTGTTTCCTAACACTATGTGGTGCATTTATGCACACCTAATTGTGCAATCCGCACAGACTGCACGGGAAGCCCTCAGCTCGCCGCGTTTGATCGAGTATCTATACACACACACTTTACATAGTAAGTGTAAAATTGACCAGAAGAAAAATATTAAGGGTAGAATTGATAAAAAGGTATAAATGTACATTACAAGAAGCACCAAAGAAATGCACTTAATGCCACTTAATCATTAACAATTTTTTTTTATTTACATAGTAAGTGTAAAATTGACAAAAAGAAAAAATATTAAGGGTAGAATTGATAAAGAGGTATAAATGTACATTACAAGAAGCACCTAAGAAATACACTTAATGCCATTTAACCATTAACAACATTTTTTAATCCAATTAAGGACTAATAATGTGAAAGAAAATGTCAAAATGAAAAATGGGAAGGTAAAAATGTAAAGAAAATGTAAAGGTATAACATGAATAACACATAAAACAAATACTTAATACAATTTATTTATTCCAGTTAAGGACTAAAATCATTGGCTCTTATTAAATTTTAGAGATTAGAGATATAGAATTTGTTTTTTGTACAACATTGTTAATCAAGGTAAAAATGGCAAAATATAAATAAATTTTAAATTTGTTCTAAAAAATAAAATTTAAATATTATATTATTAAATTAAAAGATAAAGAGTATTATAACAAGTGAAAATAACGTTTTTACTTTCCTTCATTTTTTTGGTGTAGTCAGACATTACGGGCCCTAGCATAGATAGGGCATGCTCTGAATGATAGAAGTACTTAATTTCAACTCATTATCCCCCACCCACATAAATCTAGCTAGAATGCAAAACTATGCAATCCATCAAGCACAAGCTGACAAAACATGAAATTGACCTTACATTTTTCTCAATTCATGTTCATTTCAATTACTTTGCAAGTTTATTTAATTCTATATGTGCCTTCAGTGACCATTTTAGTTTATATACAAGTGAAATCTTATGAGCAAAAAAGATTTCTGGTAATCATAAGAATTGGCATTTAGAGTAAGAGATGTTGCCTTAGGCATAATAAGAAACAATTTATAGGTATCACTTATTTGTTAGCTTAGCTTGCCCATTATTAATCCTTTTTAATCACTAAGAATAGTCTTTGCACAGTTGCCAAGTGGAATGCCCTTGAGTTCATGTTTCGCTAAAAGTTGGTTGAAAGTCTCAAAAAGATAAAAAGAACAAGTAGTGGAGATGGATGGTGAAAGTTTAAAAGTGGAAAGAGTAGATGTTTAATTTGTGAGTTGAGGGAAGTTTAATTTTAACACAACATTTATGGTACTAAGATAGATATATTGAGACCAAAACACATTGATGAATACGCACAAATTGACGAGACCAACATTTAATGCGTTGTATCTCGGTGTCTTAATCACATACTATGGTGAAGACCAACTTTTTAATTATGGGTCACACTTGTGTGAGACCGTCTCACGGATCCTTATTCGTGAGACGGGTTGGGTCGGGTCAAAACATCATGCAAATGTCATACTTATATGTGCAAATGTCATACTTATATGATCAAATATAACACTAATCAAGAATACAATTTTTGTTACTTATAAGAGAAAAAGTAATACATTTTTCATAATAAGTAATGTTGACAAGTGCTCCTTACTTATCGGCAAATATAATACTTTTGAGGAAAAATGTAATACTTTTAAATCGAAATGTAAAAGTATTGGATTTTCCCTAAAAATATTACATTTACCCGTATAAGTAACAAAAAATTTATTCCTGATTAGTATTACATTGGAGCATATAAGTATGACATTTGTTCATATAAGTGTTACACTTACATCTTGACCCGGCCCGCCCGACCCGTCTCATGGTGAGACGGTCTCGCCCAAGTTTTTGCCTTTAATTATTGATGGCATTTCGAATTGCATCCCTTTGATTCTCGCATTGATGCTCGAGCTCAAATGACCGGGGCATGCCCAAGAGGATTTAATTAACACTTAATTTAAGTTAATCATTTTATTGTACATATATACCAACAGTTCTTACATCACATGAAGTCGGAATAAGTGTTTGGGTTATACATTAAACACATTAGAGTTGAGAGATCACATTAGGGTTGTAGTGTCCCAATTGCATAATCATCACAAATTCTTGCCTAAGAGTTTGCAGCGTGGCGTGTATATGGATGACTCATAAGCAAATATCTCACCTGAGAGATCTAATCTGTATACAAGAAAACTTTTCATAAATGTTGAATCCTATATAATGAAAAAAAAAAAAAGTAGGGTATTTTGTCTAGTTATTCTATGCAATCTTATGTGATCTAGCTACCTTTCTTAACCAACTAGGGCAACCATATGGATTTTAAGCTTAAGGGCAGGGTAAGAATAATTATAGAGATAAGATTACAGGTTTATCGATCACATTAAGAATAATAAAAAAATTGTGTTGATATTGTTATTCTTTTTGGATTAACGAGGGAAACCCGCAGTCACTACCTGAAACTGTACATTGGGTATATTTCGTCTTGTGACTCTAAGAGGTAAACGATCCTATATTATCCATAGTTGACTGACTTAAACCAAAAACACTAGCTAAGATTCAAACTCGTGACCAATGAATTATAAGTTTGTATTGTTAGTTATCTTGCCTAGGATTACCCTGATATATAGTTATTCTTTCTAACTTTCTTGAATTAATTTCAAAAATGGTCTTTCGACTATTGACTTTTACCAATTTTTGCCCTCAACTTTTAATTTGACCAAAGTTGGTCCCTTAACTATTGATTTTATATCAATTTTGGTCCCTTTGTTAAATATATGTTAAATAAGTGTTAAAATTGAGGGTGAAAATGTAAAAATCAAATATTTTAACTCTATTTAACATAAATTTAACATATGGAGGAGGGGAAACAAAGTGAAGAAAAAATGTTAAAATATTTAGTTTTACATTTTTTACCCTCAATTATAACACCTATTTAACATAGATTTAACAGAAGGACCAATATTGGCACAAAATCAATAGTTAATGGACCAACGTAACTTTGGTCAAATTAAAAGTCAAGAACAAAAGTTGGTAAAAGTCAATAGTCGAATGATCATTTCTGGAATTAACTCTAACTTTTTTTTTTTTTTTTTTTTTTTTTTGAAGATAACTCTAACTTTCTTAGAATGTGAGAAATGAGAATCATCTAATTATACATTAAATTGGTTACGTTATACTAACACTAACACACGAAAAAAGTGGCATAGTGGTAGAATGCTTGCTTGGCTTGGCATTCAAGTGTGTCGCATCATAATAACCTCTTGAAAATAATGTTTGCCTAATCAAATTGATCTTCCAAGCCAAGAAATTAATAAAGATACGTACAAACTAGCTAGGTAGCATGCTGCGATTGGTATAGATGGAAGCGCCGCCGTGTGGAACCCCACCACCACCACCGACCACCACCACCACCATGTGCATTTATAGCCTTTTTCGCTTGAATTGTGCAAATGTTGGAAGTTAGTGGTGGAATTATTGATTAGTCCTACTCACCATGCTATTGGACACTCTCTGGAGACCTCTATATATTCCAAAAGGGCTCAAACCCTCAATATTATTTTTTACTCAATTACACTTGAAATAATAACTTCTCTTTGTGGCCCTCATCATCAATTATTTCCCCTATAACTTTCACTCCTAAAGTCTAGGGATCGGATCATGTCATCTAAAGTCTAAACCCCAGCCACTTCTTTACACTTTTCCTTATTCATTGAACACTTATCTCTCTCTCTCATTGAATTGACGATACAATAATGCAAATTATATATATAGTGGACCATACTACCACAGTTTACCCTATGCTGCTTCATATTACGTACATACAATGAACAAATGAAGTAGGTTGAGCAGATTTTAAAATTAAATTAATATATAATAAACTATTTGGTAAAAAAAATCTGCAAATTGTCCCCAAACTCTTAAAAAGGTAATTAGGACTTCAATTTTGTAGATTATTTATGCCTAAGAACACTGAGGCACTGAGCTGACGTATTACATACATGGATTAGTTAAGTCTATTGACAATTTATTAATTTTGTATAATTCGATAACCTATTTAATTTTTATTACTTTAGAGTTTAACTTATTAAGATTAAATGTATTTTTAAATTGTCATTATATTATTTGTTTAACGATATTTAAATATTACGAAATATATTTTATAACTAATCATTATTAAATTTAGGGAACATCTATCTGCCGATCTCCATCAATGATGACTAAAACATGGTAGCATTGTGTAATATTAAAATTGTTTTTATTCTTGCCACGAATATTGATGAGGTTTGGGTTTGGAATAGAATCTTTGTGCGTAAAAGTATATAGTTTAGTGTTGAGTCTTAAAATTAGATTAACTCAATTTACCTTCTCATAAACCTAGGAGGCAGGTTCATCAGTTCATGAGATCTACGATATAGTTCAGTGAAGTCGAAAAACATGAGTTATAAAAAAAAAGTTTTCAATGTTACCTAATACAATTGAAAATCATATCCAATAATACCTTGTACAATTTGAAATTGTTTCAAATAATACCAAATACAACCATGAAACAATTCCATATATCAAACTATAATTGATAAATAATATATACACTCTCAGACTCTCTCTCTCTCATTTTATGTGTCTGGCTCGATTAAATAGGCTTGATTAAAATTATTTTTAATTCAATTCTTCGTAATGTTAAGTTTAGTATTAGTATATAAAGGTTATATATTTAGAAACTACATTAAAAATGCTATTAAACTTAGAAAATTAAATTTAAAAATAATTTAAAAAATACTAAAGAAAATAAGCAAAGAAGACATAGTTGATTTGACCAATGAATAGTAAATAAGACATGTAAAATGGGGTAGAGAGAGTAACATTTATAATGTAGTATTATTTGAAACCATTCCACATTGTATATCAAGGACAATCCATGATTGTATTTGATATCATTTGAAAGCATTTCACATTTTTAATAATACTGGCTATAAGGTACAAAATACAATCATTATATTAGAAACCATTCCAAATTGTATAAGGTACAATTTATGGGTTTACTTGATATTATTGAAAATGATTTTCGATACTATTGAGAATCACTTCAATAGGACATAAATGTAAATCGTTTTTTTTAGTACTACTAAAGCACAAAGAGTCAATGCTTTTACTGGGATTCGAAATTGTGACTAGACCTATGCATCGAACGGGTTTGCTTTTGTGAACCTGCGATGCATGGCATATAACCGACGTCGTTTTATTTTTAAAAAAAAATGTAAATTAAAATAATTATTTGACATCGATTTTACAAAAAACCAACGTTATTTAGGCGACGTTGAAGGTGTTTTCTATAGTAGTGTATATTGCCCATTTGAGTTAATAACTTACTATTTATGTTGGTTTAAAAAAAAAAACTTACTATTTATGTTGATGTGAAATAGCTTAGGTGTTCATTTGATCATTCCAAGTGAAATAAAAATATAAATCACTCTGAATGATCGAATGAAATGAAGTTAAATTTTTTATTTGTGGGAAAGCTTACAGGTTCGTTCGAGGTAAAGCTTTCCTTGTGAGGTTGTCCATGGCTAATTAATCAACTCAAATCAAGATGATCAATATGCACCTCTAATGGGGAGTCAATTAAATTTTTAACATTGTGATTACCAAGTCAATTGTTTGACTAATTTTGCTAGGGTTGTGCCAAATGAATTTAAAATCTTAATGTATATGCAACAAGTTGAATGTAGCTCAATATATATTAATGATTATAATAAAATCCACTAGGAGTACTCATTGCACTCCACTCCACTATGCTCCAACGCATATCATCTTTAGATAACATAAAAAACATACACACAACAATTTATCAATTTTTTCGTCTCACTATGAAGAACCCGATCGAATTCACTTTGATATAACCAAATTGAAAATGGACCCTACATATATTTGTACTAGGGCTGAGCATCGGGCGGGTTCGGACAGGTCGGGGTCAAAGGAATAACTCATTTTCAAAAAGAGTTTTTTTTTTTTTTTTTGTTCACTTTTGGACCAATGATTGTGCGATCATTTTCACATTTAGTCTTTAATTATTTTCTTTTTTCACGTATGGTCCTATGACTTTTAACTCATTGTCACATTTGGCCCCTCCGACCTAATTTTCGGCCACTGATGACCAAATCTCAAGCAAGTGATTTATCTTGAAGGGTAAAATTATCATTTACAATTCCTTTCCCGAGAAGTTTAAGGAAATAATAATGAAAAATGATTATTTTTCCCTTTAAAATAAGTCACTAGTGACCAAAAATTATGTCAAAAAGATCAAATGTACCAATGATTTAAAAGTCGTGGATCAAATATAAAATATTAATTGACGGTGACTAAATGTTAAACTAATCTTATAGTTATTGACTAAAAGTGAAGAAAAAAAAAACAAAATAAAAACTCTAAAAAGTCATATCAAACAATAAAATTGGTCTATATTCTTAAATATTATAATGCCTCAACTAAGGATCGAACCTGTGACCTCTTACTTAGAAGGGTCACAACTATGCACTTGACTACAAGGTTTTTAGCATAAAATTGGTCTATATATTTAAGTTTTATTTAAAGTGACAAATCTTGATTGGAACAATAAAGTTGACACTTTGATTAAATTTAACACATAGTCACATACAACATATTCTATTAAATTATCCTTAAAAGAAAGATATTTATAGCATGGATCTATCATTGTTTATATGCACGTGATTATCTTTGAGACTGTGGACGTACCAAAATGACGTTAGCTAAGGCATATCAGTATTATTAGGTGCAGCGGCGAGACGGGGGCTGTATCGAAAAATCCAAAGTAGAAGCTCTTGTGTAGGGCGCCATGTATGTATCACTATTTTGTAATTAGGTCAAGGCCTATTCCTACCTTTAATCATTTACTTTAGTAGTCGGCTAACACTTTATGGGCAAAAAACTATATCATGACTTCAAGATATTGATGTAGTGAATAAAAGGTCACATTTAAGATTTACTTTTTTTTTTTTTTTTTTTTTTTTGAGAATAAACATTTAAGATTTATTTTATGCAGTAGAATAATGATTTTATTTCTGCTATAAATATTGAGCGTTTGGATTTAGCTTAGGTTTCTTGTAGTCAAAACTAGTTAATACTGTGTCTTAAAAGAAAAATTGAATTGATTTACCTTCAAGTTTAGGATATAGTTTCCATGATTTTATTGGGACTGTATCCACCATAAACCGGGTATAGGTAGGGGTGGAATAGGCTAGACCCTTGTGGGGCCTATGTCCGGGCCTAATTAAGGCCTAGTTAGGCCTAGCTCACTTAATAAAAAGGTCAGGCTTAACCAATTTCAAAAGCCTATTAAACTAAACAGGCCAAGCTTATATATGCCAGGCTCGGCCTTCAGGCCTACAGGTCTGGCATATATATATATATATATATATATATATATATATATATATATATATATATATATATATATATATATATATAGAAGTCTATTCAGGTGAGGGCTAATGTATTATAGAGGATTTTGAGGATCAATCCTAGCCATTGATTTCTAAAAATTAATGGTGTAGATTTAGGTAATATTTAGATTAGTTTTTTTGGTTAATTAAGAGAAAAGATGATATTTTACATTAATTTTTATTATGGAAGGCAATTAATATAGAATCACTATCGAATTATAATTAAGGTTAGAAAATCAGTACTACAATCCATGCATACGGACGAAACAAAAAACAAACCAAAGTGTGGCGTAGAAAATGTTATGAACACCGTTGTGTGCCTATTTATTGAGTATTGTGTGCCTATAACGTATGAGTTGTGTGCCTAACGTGAAAAATAATAGAAGTAGGTTAACGAAAAGTTTTAAAGACAATTTTTGTTAAGGTTATGAACACCGGTGTGTGCCTACGTCGTATTCAAATGCTTTGTTTTTATTAATTGTTTTGGGAAGAAATTTTTGCATCAGCTTCATGCAGATACTTGAATTACCTGTGACGTATGAGTTGTGTGCATAGCGTGAATAATAATAGAAGTAGGTAATGAAAAATTTAAGTAATAATTTTTAAAAAAAAGTGTTAGATTGATTACTTAATGCTTTTGTTTTATGAATTTTTGTTTTGGAAGAATGGGAATATAATTTATTTTGTACTAATAATATTATACCTTAAATATAAAATAAGTATATTAGGCAATTTTGCTAATAGATAATTAATATTTAAGTACATTAATTTCGGTAGTTATTAGAAATAGCCCTGAGTTTGGGCGGAAAATTTTGATTTGGCACTTCTACTATCATATATATATAGATAGATTTTTTTTCTTAATTTTTTTTGGCCGTTGCTACGGCAACGGCCAAGCCTTTTATTTATTTATTTTTTAAATTTCTTTTGTTACTTTATTTTTAGTTTATATAAATTTTATTTTATTTTTTGTTAAATTTTTAAAGTTTCAATACAAATTTATGCAATATAAATGTAGTATATAATTTTCATTATTAGAATTGAAAATTTATATAATAAATTTATTTTAATTTTGACATGTTTAATTTAAATATAATAAAATATATTAATTGTAAGTATAATTTTTATAATAATATTAAATAAATAATTAATTAAAATATAGTGGGGTAAAATCGTGTGTCCACAAAAAATTGAGAAAAAACTCAAACTAATGTGAGGACGAGTTTTTATAATTGAGTGAGATAGTGGATGATGAGGTGGATGTTGGGGCCCACAAAAAACTGGAGAAAAAACTCCAACTGATAAGGATCCGGCACTAATATATATACTTATTACTTTGTCTATAGGGGGACAACATGTTCTTTTCATTACAAGCACTTGACCTTGCAATACCCAATTATTTAATAGTAATAATTTGACATTTTTTTGTCATTTTACATCCATTTGGTTGTTGTTCTATCTTATCTTGGAGTATTTAATAAGACCCCTTTATAATTATTTTCATCAAATAGAAAAAATACATTATAGACTTACTAGTTTAACTTGCATAAATACCTATTAATTTAATACATTTATTTACTTATTTTAAATTTAAAAATGCTATTTATGTCCAATTTACAAAAAAAAAAAAAAAATTGTATCAAATAATGTGATTGTGGCAAGTACCATAATTTATATTAATTAGTTACCCATGAGTTTACCAACAATATAACAATTATATCATATGAAGTAATGTTATTTAGTATAAATTTTGGATATTTAATTTGTAGCATTAACATTTTCCCCACTGTTTCTGTTTTTGGAAATGTGACGATAAAAATAATCTTAAAATAATATATTAAAAGAATTTATAAGTATAAAAGTGTTATCATTAAGCACTTACCACTACGTCAAGTATTTAGAATGTGTGACTTACTATGATGTACCAATTGTCTATATCAAACACTTATCACTACGTCAAAAACTATGGATAGTGGCGAAGACGCAACTTTATCTTCTTATACTTGCTTAGCAATCAGTGTCGCATTTCGATGACAAGATGTTGGGCTCGCCTCTCTAACTCTTTGCTTAACAAAAAGAAAATAATTACAAATGTAAAAGATATTGTATTTAATGACATAAGGGCCAAGGACTTTGTGGTCTAGTGCCACCAAGTTATTTTTTTATGTGGGAGGTTGGGGGTTCGAACTTTAGTAGAGGTGCGTCAAGTCAGTTGTATTAAAAAAAACAACTTATTAGTTTAGTTTTATATATAAAGACTAGGGGTGTGTAATTTGTTAACCGAACCATTTTAACTGAAGTTTTTAAAACTTTAACCATTAACCGAACCGAAATTTTTTTTCGATTAATCGGCCGGTTAATAGATTAACCGAACTTCTTAAAGCTAAAATTCTAAATCCTAAAAATAATACCTATAATAATAAATTCAATTAAAATATTACATATAATAATAAATCCATAAGAAAATATAAAAAAACAATATCATAAAAACATTACAAATTTATAGAGATTTTACATATTATATATATATCCGGTTAACAGACAATTTCGAACCCAATTAACCGTTAACCGAAATTTAAAAAAAAAAACTTTAACCATTAAACGAACAGAAAAAGTTCAGTTAAAACGGTTAACTGACAATTTCGAACTCAATTAACTGTTAATCAAAATTTTAAAAAACATTTAACCACTAAGCGAATTGAAAAACTTCAGTTAAAAAATAGTTAACTGAACTTTGTCGGTTCGATCGGTTAACCGATGTTTATACACCCATAATCAAGACAAGCATGTGGATCTTACGTACTTTCACATTAAACAAATTATATATGTTTATTTAACTAAACGAAAAGAAGTTGAGATTTCATTAGTTTTTTTAGTCAATTAACGCACACCACATTTAAGGACAGACAAACAGACTTTAGTAGTTTATATTTTAGTTTTTAAAATAATATGTAGGAAGTAATATGGAGGCGGAAGACATTTTCCCAATATCAAATATAATAATAATAATAATAATAATAATAATAATAATAATAATAATAATAATAATAATAATAATAATAATAATAATTAGTACCCATTTTGGTCCCTCGACTATTATCTACCAATTTTGGTCCCTCTACTATTGAAAATGACGTTTTTGCCCCTCTTTATAACGGTCGATGGATGACAATTGTAACGGCATACTAAATTGGGTATAATTTTACAAGTTAGAGGACTAAATTGGGTACTTTTAATAGTATGTGACTAAATCGAGTATTACCTTATAGTCGAGGGATCAAAATGGGTATTAACACAAAACTTTTACATCTAAATAATATTTGATTGATTCTCTTGTGAGACCGTCTCAAGAATCCTTATTTGTGAGACAATTCATGTCAAGATGAAAATGTAATACTTATATTGAAAAATGTAATACTAATCAGGAATAAAATGTTTGTTACTTATAAGGGAAAATGTAATAGTTTTGAGAAAAAATGTACTCCCCCTGTTCCATTTATCTGTCTACTTAATATTCATTGGTCAAACCAATTACACTTTCTTCTTTGTTTATTTTCTTTATTATTTTAACTTATTTTTAAATATAATTTTTTGTATTTAATAATACTTTTAGTGTAGTTTCTAAATATATAAATTTTGTATATTAATACTAAATTTAATATTATGAAAAATTGAATTAAAAATAACTCCGCCTCGTTAACGGAATCAGACACATAAAATGGGACGGAGGGAGTAATATTTTAAAATCAAAATGTACAAGTATTACATTTTTCTTCAAAAGTATTACATTTTTCAATTATAAGTAACAAACAATTTATTACAAATTAATATTACATTTTTAAATATAAGTATTTCATCTTTTAATATAATACATAAATAATTTATTCTTGATTAATATTATATTTTTAATATAAATTTTATATTTTTCATCTTTAGCGAACTGTCTTGCAAGTAAAGATTTGTGAAGCGATCTAATATAAAATTTTGCCAATAATATATATTGTGAGGTTCAAACGTAAAACGTGGAATAAGAAAGCCAAAATGCCTATAGCCCTATACGTCTTCTTCAGTATTGACAAAATGGCAAGTAAGATTTGAGCTAGGAAGTAGGGAGAAGGACCTAATTACCTAAGGGCTACGATTCATTAATTTATGATCGATTAAAAAAATAATTCACTAATTAATTATTTAAATGTATACATCTCTCTACACTTCTATAAATAGAAAAGTCTAGGACCGCCTCATCTTAATAGGGGTCTAGTCCCATTAACTATACATACTCAATTATATTATACTGTATTAGATAATAAATGTCATTATTTACAACACATAATCATATCAAAAAATAGAGGAAGAAATTTGGATTCCTCATATTCTATTTGAAAATTATAGAAGAAATTAACAAAGTTCTCATCTAACTACAAAAAATAATATTAATTCTACGAAAAAATAACAAGAACAAGAAGGAAAGAATAGATCTGATCTAGTTCAAGGTTTGTAAGATTTAGGCTAACCTTAACCCTGAAATTTTACACACTTGCTAAATGACATGGCACACCACATCAAATTTTTTTTCTTTTTTTATATATATTTTTATTTGCCTACATGTTTTTTAGCAAGTTTGCTAAAGGCAGCAAAAGCTGCCAATTTTTTTTTTTTTTTACTTTTTAATTTCTTTTTTATTATTTTATTATTATGTATATAATATAAAATAAAAGTGAACCCCGTTTTTAAAAGTTGTCAAATTTGCAGGGATGTAGAACAAATAGTAGAAGATTTGTAAATTTGATGATATGGGAGTGGGACCCATTTTAGAAAGTGAGAGAAACTTGCTGGGGTAAGGACAACTTTAGTCATGTAATACTCACACAATCCTTAAAACCTTATTTACTAGTACATTCCTTTGGTGCTAGAAGCGTTGCAGCCTAGATTTCTCAAAATAAAACAAGCTTTGACTTATGGTTTGTGATGGGGATATTGGGTGTGGGCTTGTGACGATGGGCCAGGCAAGGTAGATCTAGGAAGCCCACACGCCTCCGCCGGGTGTGGCGTGCGGTGAGGCGTTTGCGGGTGTGGCGTGTGGTGCGGCGTGCGTGAACCACGTGGCGTGAGGGACTTGGGTGAGATCTCGGAGCGTACACGTGGACGATTCGGAGAGGGGGGTGGCTCAGTATAAATGGGGGGTCGGTTGTCCATGAAAGGCACATCTGAACACAACAAGTACTACGGTCTAGTGGTTCCGGGTTCTTACTTTCAACCCCCTGTCGCGGGTTCGATTCTCATATTCACTTTTGTAATCGCCTGGGCTCTAGTTTATTAGACCCGGCATCCTATATCCGGTTTATGGTGGACCCGATCCGTTAAAACCATCATTGGCACCGTCTGTGGGTACTGTTACTAAAAGTACGTGTTCTATATACGAAATTCTCAGGGTTTAGTCCTTCAAGTCAAATTTCTAAGTCTATTCCACAATTCGAATCACACCCGTAAAATGGTTGTCCCACCTAACGAACAGCCAGGGGCCCGACCCCTGAAGTTGGGAAAAACGAAGGAGGAGACGAAGTACTGGTTTCAGTTCGAGCGGAGGAGCATCCTACCCTCACAGAGGGCAGGAGACACGGGGACCGTGCCGCACAAGGCAGCCAACCTAGGGCGGCGGAACCCCCTAAGGGAAGGAGGCAAGACCTCATAGTCCCTCGACCTTCCTAGTCGGACGTGCGGGAACGACAGGTATCGGGAGATATTAGTTTGGAAGGAGAAGGCGAAAGTGTCTATCGCCCGATGGAACGTTGGGCTAATCGTCGGACAGATCCCCGCGAGGACTAGGTCCACAAAATGGACGCGAAGATGGAAGAGTTGATCCGGTGGAAGGAGTTGGGTGACCATCCCGTCGTGCCCAAGATAACAATCACCCTGCCATTCACCTCAAGGATCATGGGCGAACCTCTCCCACCCAACTTCAAACCGCCCAATGTGAGAAGGTTCGATGGAACCGGCGATCCGCAAGAACACGTATTGGCATACCAGGCCGCTATGATGCTGATGGGGTTGTCCGAGGCAGCCATGTGCCGAGCCTTCTTTTCCACGCTGGCGGGAGGAGCTCAGCGTTGGTTCACCAACCTACTCGGTGGATCGATAGGTTCTTTTCATGAATTGGCGATGAAATTCATCACCTGGTTTATGCGGGGGAGGAGAAGTAAGAAACATTTCACACACCTCGCGAGCCTAAAGCAAGGAAAGGATGAGACCCTGATGGAATTCCTTGTCCGTTGGAGGACTGAGGAGGCCGAAGTGGACGACATGGACGACATGTCGGCCATTGTCATGTTTATCTCCGCCCTGAGAGCAGCTGATTTATACAAGAGCCTACGCCGCAAGACGCCGAGGACCTACACGTCGCTGATGATTAAAGCCGACCGTTATGCGGAGGCGGAGGAGGCGAACCGCCTAAAATATCTAGAGGAGGAGGGGAGCAAGAGGTCGCGAACGGAAGGGCCATCTAAGTCCGGGGGAAGCGTGACTTATCACCCCCGGAGGGGCAGAGAAGAAAGGAAAACCAACCTGGGGAACAAGTCCCACGCCGGTCCCCGTATTCCACCTTGGGCACCTGCACCTCCCTCAGGCAAGACGCCTCACTTGGTACCATTCACTCCTCTAAGAACCCCACCAAACGACATATTGGCTTACGTAGAAGAGTGTCACATAGTGAGAACACCAGACCCGCGCCCCGACCCCCCGGGGGCAGACATGTCCAAATATTGCAAATACCATCGTTGCCACGGGCACAACACGAACGATTGTCAAGTGTGGAGGAAAGAAATAGAGAGACTGATACATGCTGGCAAATTAGGAAACTTTATAGATCGGGACATGATGGCCAGAAGGGACACACGGGGAAGGGGCGCGACACCCCAGATATCGCAAAACGGGAAAGAAAATGATAGAGACGGAACCAATCGACCTGTAATTAACGTCATATTCGGAGGGGAAGCCTTGGGGGAACAGGCCTTCGTAGGGCCGTCGATGACCGACCGGCCACGAAGAGGCCTCGACGGGAGCCCATCTGGTTCTCTGACAAAGACCTTCCTACGAGGTCAACCGCCCCGAAGGACGCCCTCGTGATCTCAATGGTGGTTAACGGCGCTTGCGTGAAGAGAGTATTGGTCGACACCGGAAGCAGCGTCAACGTCATGTACCATAACGTGTTCTTGAAGCTGGGACTCAGCGAGGACCAGCTTACACCCATACGGACCTCGCTAGCCGGGTTCACAGGAGACACGGTGGAAACAGAAGGATCGATAACCTTGCCGGTTGAGCTAGGCACCCCACCCCACGTTCGAGAAATGCACATGGAATTCGTCGCGGTCAAAGTGACGTGCGCTCACAACCTCATTTTGGGAAGACCAGGGCTGGTCGGTTTAGGAGGACTCATTTCGATGGAACACCTGTGTCTGAAATTCCATACGGTGGCAGGGGTGGGGATCGTTAGGGGAGACCAACACTTAGCCCGAAAATGTTACAGCACGGCTTGTGAAAAACTGATGGCAAGCCCCCTGCTGGTCCATACCGTGGAGTCGGAGAGAGAGAGAAGTACTGGACCAGAACCTGCCGTAGAGCTAGAAGAAATCCCATTACACCCAAGTCACCCCGACAGATGTGTCAGAATAGGCAAAGGACTCACCCCCGAGCTACGGGAGCAGGTGATGGCTGTCCTGAGGGCATACTCCATAGTATTCGCTTGGGACCCGGAGGACAAAACGGGCATAGACCGCTCCATCATCACACACAAATTGGTAGTGGATCCGAGTTTCCGACCTATTAAGCAGAAACGCCGCCACCTGTCGGCTGATCGAAGAGCTTTTGTGAAAGTAGAGGTAGACACGCTACTAGCGATAGGCCATATCCGAAAGGTGATGTATCCGGCATGGCTAGCCAATGTTGTGCTGGCCCCAAAACCCCCAACGTGGCGAATGTGCGTAGACTACACGGATCTCAACAAGGCCTGCCCTCAGGATCCCTTTCCCCTACCCCGCACCGACCAGCTGGCAGATGAAACCGCCGGATGCCAACTACTCAACTTCATGGATGCATTTAAGGGGTATCACCAGATATTCATGGCGATGGAAGATGAAGAAAAGACAGCATTCGTCACCCCGGATGGCGTATATTGCTATAGAGTCATGGCTTTCGGCCTAAAAAATTCGGGCGCCACCTTTTACCTGCATGGTGGCAGAGGTATTCAAGGACTTACTTGGCAACATCATGGAAGCCTACGTCGACGATATGCTAGTAAAAATCAAGGAGGCCTCGACCCATCCGGAGTATCTAGCCAAGTGCTTCGGAATCATGAAGCAGAAGAACCTACGCCTAAACCCAAAAAAATGTGCATTCGTAGTGAAGGGAGGAAAATTTTTGGGCTTCATGGTCACACATAGGGGAATCGAGGTCAATCCTGAAAAGGCGCAGAGCATCCTGCAAATGAAACACCCCACCACAGTAAAGGAGGTCCAGCGACTGAACGGGAAGTTGGCTGCACTGAGCAGATTCATGTCAAAACTGGCAGAAAAATCACTGCCCTTCTTCCAGGTGATGAAACAGAAAAATGGTTTCACTTGGACCCCTGAATGCCAAGAGGCCTTCGAACAATTCAAAGCATACCTAGCATCGACACCCGTCCTGTCGAAGCTAGAGAAAGGCGAGGAGTTATATGTATATTTGGGGGTAGCGCCAGCCGCCATCAGCTCGGTACTAGTGAGGGAGGAAACGAGAGTCCAAAAGCCTATCTATTACGTGAGCAAAGCCCTGCACGACGCCGACCTGAGATACACTCCCCATGAAAAGACGGTGTACGCTCTCATTCGAATCGTACGGAAATTGGTGTACTACTTTCAGGGGCACCACGTGGTAGTTCTGACAGACCAACCCTTAGGGTCGATCCTAAGAAATCTGGTGTCCTCGGGCCGGATGGTGAAGTGGGCGATGGAACTCACCCAGTATAGCCTGGAATACCGCCCACGAGCGACTATAAAAGGTCAAGCATTGGCAGACTTCATAGTGGAATGCACCATCCTTGACGAGCCAGATAATCATTTGGGATATTTCTCCTAGATAATCACCACTGTTGACATAAGCGCGCCCAGCATCGAGAGGGAAGAAATATGGGTCATCCACCCCACCCCGGACGAATGGATGAGAGAAATGATTCTTTATAAAAAGCACGGGACTACCCCAAACGACCTGACGTGGGCGAGTAAAGTGATGATTATGGCCCCGTCGTACCAAATAATAGGCGGCAACCTGTTTAAACTATCCTTTGGGGGGCCGCTACTCCGCTGCCTAACTAAGGCCGAGGCAGACAAGGTACTCGCCGAGATGCACGAAGGGGTCTGTGCAGCCCACTAGGGTGCCCAGACCTTGGCCCGAAAAATCATCCTCCAGGGGTATTATTGGCCTCGCCTAAGGGCTGATTGCCTAGAGTATGTGAAGAAGTGCCCCGCATGCCAACACTTTGCAATACTCCCGGGGCGACCGGCGTCTTACTATACCCCGGTGACATCCGCCATCCCCTTTGCGCGTTGGGGTATCGATCTGCTAGGGCCTTTTCCCAGGGGCGTGGGCGACCTGAAGTTCATAATAGTGGCAGTGGACTACTTCACCAAGTGGGTGGAGGCTGAACCCCTCGCCTCGATCACTGAATATCAATGCCGAAAGTTCGTGTGGAAGCACATATTCACAAGGTTTGGGGTACCTCTGCAAATCGTATCGGACAACAGGAAACAATTCGACAACAAAAACTTTGCTCGCTTCTACGCATACTATGGGGTGGAACACCTCAAGGTAGCAGTAGCATACCCCCAAGCTAATGGGCAAGTAGAAAACGTGAACCGTACCCTCCTTGATGGCATAAAAAAGAGAGTAGAAACCGTAGGATCCGCATGGTACGAGGACTTGCCCACTATACTATGGGCATACAGAACCACCCCTAGAAAGGCCACCAGTGAAACCCCCTTCGCCTTGACATATAGGTGCGAGGCTCGAAACCCTTTAGAATCCGTCATACCCACTGAAAGAAGCGAGGTTACCAGCCTGGGTAAAATGAGGAAAGCATGAGAGTCGAGTTAAGCCTTTTGGAAGAGAGGAGGGAGACGGCTGGCCGAAATATGGCTGCAAATCAAAGAACGGTAAAGCGTTATCACGATTCGCGGGCACGACCGAGGGACCTCCAGGAGGGTGATCTAGTCTTACGCAGAAGGGAGGCCAGTAAACCCCTACAAGGCGGCAAATTGGCACAGAATTGAGAAGGACCATATAGGATTCGCCAGGTGGTACGGGAAAACACTTACAAATTGGAGACGATGCAAAGGGTCCCAATCGACCGGGTGTGGAATTCCCACCACCTGAAGAAGTTCTTCCAATAGAAGAACAAACAAGGTAAATAACTGTATAGGCCATTCACTCGGAATTGATCCGAGATAGGTACTTGGCAAGTTCACTCACCTTAATGTGCAAATTACAATAAAATGTGCGCCAATGTGCTAGACGCCCCCGGCGCGCGGGTGGTATGTGCTCGCATTGCTTCGAGCCAGCCTATATGTCCTGGCATTCCTCCATTTTAATAAATTTCCTCTTTTACTTCAAAATTTCTTCTTTTACTTCAATAAACAAATCGATCCAACGCGCACCTCCGGCGCGAGCCATGTGGGTTACCCACAGGCCATAATCAACCCGCAGGATGGGCGGGCTATGGTTAATAAGGTGAATGGGGCGTGTGGGTTTGCGACGCTTGGAGGCAACCCACATGTGCGCATCGGACCCGCAGGGTAGGCGGTCCATGCGCTGGTTAATAAGGTGAATGGGGCATGTGGGTTTGCGACGCTTGGAGGCAACCCACATACGCGCATCAGACCCGCATGGTAGACGGTCCATGCGCTGGTTAATAAGGTGAATGGGGCGTGTGGGTTTGCGACGCTGGGAAGCAACCCACATGCGCGCATTGGACCCGCAGGGTAGGCGGTCCATGCACTGGTTAATGAGGCGAGTGGGGCGTGTGAGTTGCGTTGCTTGGAGGCAACCCACATGCGCGCATCGGACCCGTAGGGTACGCGGTCCATGCGCTGGTTAATGAGGTGAGTGGGGCGTGTTAGTTGCGTTGCTTGGAGGCAACCCACACGCGCGTATTGGACCTGCTAATGAGGCGTCACATTGTTGAAAAAAAAAAGAAGTCCATTACTTGCGAGAATGTTTAGTAGTTCAGGACACGAACAACCAGACCCTGAGGTGAAGTGGAGACTCAATGACGGATCCACACTCCCAACGGCACCGGAGCCTCCTACGGGATCCGACGGTAAAGCTACAGATGATGTCCCCCCGGCCCTCTCTGGGCTCATAAGAAAACCATCCGTAGGAGTAGTAGTAGACGTGGGCATAACGGGAGCGGGAGGACGACGGAGAGGAAGATACTTTGGCAACTTCTACCCCGCGATGCTGAAAAAAGTGAAATGACGACGCAACTTGCCATAGAACTGGTCCTGCATCTCTCGCTGTCCTAAGTAAAAGGCCGCCTCGCACTCTCGCACTCTCGCACGACCCTCGCGTGCCCTTCGTCAATATCTCGCAACCAAACTTCTGCCAATGGCCACATGACAGACTTACCCCCCGCAGTCACCGCCCCCTCCTGGAGGACCTGTACGAGAGGTGGGCCTAAGTAGGCCTGATAATCTTGCGCATCGTACCATTTTGACATGGCATCCACCATAGCCTGACCAGAACGATTAGGAGAAGACAACCAATACCTTAGCAGACCCGGCATACGCGAGCAAGCATATTCGTCAGCTGCGCGAGATCCTCCGTCCCCTGCCAATCCTCTATGGCATGCTCCAAAGCATGAGTGTGGGCAACCTGCTGCTTCTCGTGTTCACCCTGAAGAGTCGAGTGAGCAAGCTGTAAAGCTGTGTGGGCAATCTTGAGTGCATCCAATTCCTTCAACATTGCCTCGTGCGTCACCTGAAGTTGCTGATGACGGTCTCCTAGCTCACGAAGCGCCTCTTCAGAGGCGGCATAGTCTTGGGAAGCCTCCTACAAGCGTTGTTGACGCCCGATAGCTTGCATAGATGGCTACAAAAAAAAAGGGGGGAGGTTAGGATCAAAAACGTCTAAACAAGGGAAGGAATCAGACAAAGGGTACTCACATTCATCAGATCTCCCACCAAGTGCGAACTCAAGGCATCCATGGGACTGCTGTCCATCCAAAACCGGGTAGTGGCAGGTACCATTTCTCGCACCCCGCGACGTATGAAGTCGATATGATCTGGGTGGTAAGGGCAAAGTGGCCTAGGACGAGAGGTTTCTTCGTGGCCCCTCGCGAGTAGGGGATCATGGGGATCGTATTCAATCGATGGACCCCCGGGAGGAGGCCCGGATGGGCGATCGACCCTAGCGCGATCGGGGCTGTTGATGGTGATGACCTAAGGTGGTGCCGTACGTGAAGGAGAAAAAATGGCACCGGACTCTACGCCATCCAAGGTGGGGTCAGGCATCACACCTACTAAGGACTCCTAATCATCCGATTGTGTGTGTGAAGGAGTGGGCTTACCCTGAGTATTGTACACCCGAACCATACTAGGTGTACTAGAGACAGGGGCTGCGGGGCACAGGAGATTAGCATAAATAAGAAAAAAGAAAAAGGGAGAGAGCACTCACGTAAAGGAGGGCCATTGCTGAGCTGATTCACCAACAAGGGGTCGTGGTATCTCTGATGGTCGAATGGGCCATCCCCGCACAGTTTGGTTCGGTCTGCGTCTAAGCCCTCGTAGGAAGGCGGTGTAAAGGGAGAAACAAATTGAACCCATGTAGTGCTGAAGCCATATCCAGCTGCCCTAGGGTTGTAGCTCACGTACACGAATTTCTCTTTCCAATTCTTAATCAGGGGCGGCAGTGAGGTCACGAAAGAGTACCCAGACATTGGTTGAAGGTGGGGGAAGGGCCCGCTTTGGTTCACATGAAATACATGCAATAAGAGTGACAGGGAAGGAGCTACCTTAACCTCGGGGCACTGGGTGATGAAGCAGGTGATGTATCTGTACCATTGGGAGTTAGCTGACAAGGCGCAATGTTGTGGCTCGCAAGAAACGCTAGCGTCAGAGGGTGGGATGGGAATTGTAAACCCCCCTGGATCACATGATAATGGACTACCATAACCCGGCTGTTAGGAGGTTCAACCATATTCTGATTGTCAGGAGGGACCATCATCTGCACCCCTTCCCCCAGCCACTCATCTAAGGAATTCAATTCCGGCTGGGTGAGTTTTGACCGGACGCCGCGAGGGACTGTGGGATCTAGGCTGCGACCTTGAGTGGAAAACGGGAGAGGAGTACTGGACAAGGATAGAGGCCTGGTGGTGCGTTGGGGCAGACCTGAGAGGGTGTCCATGATCGTGGGCATGGCTTGCATAGGGATAGAGGGTGAGCGGGTGATCCCAAAGGATCCGAAACCTGCGTTGGGAGGCGAGATAATCATAGGCTCGTTGGATGTTAGGGGGCGGGGTATGTCCTATGGCGGTGATGCGAGAAGAGACCGTGGGGAAGCGGCAGTTACGGCCGGCGGTGGGGCGGTTCGGGCAGGTGACTGTCTGGAGGAGTTGTTCGGCTACATCGCGAGGCGGGGCGGTGTGGTGGCACGGGTGCTGCTGTGCTGGTGCGATGGGCGGTGTGTCGGCGCGGGTGCTGCGCGGCGACGGTTGGCGGTGTGGCGGTGCGGTGCGGGCGCTGCGCGGCGACGGCTGGCGGTGTGGTGGTTGCGATGGCGGGGCGGCGCGGGCGCTGTGCGGAGATGGCTGGCGGTGTGGCCGTGCGGTTGCGATGGTGGACCGGGGCTGGTGGTGTGGCGCGACCGGCGGTGTTGCGGTGTGAGGCGGCAGCGGCAGTGGGGAGTAGTAGGTGAGGGTGTGGGGATGTATGGGAGATTAGGGTTCAAGGTGTGGTATACTGAATGGATGGAGTTAGCTTTAAATAAGGGAGGTGGTTCCTGAAATCAGGGCATTCCTTGAATAATCCGATTGTGAATCAAAGACTTATTCTTACTTCATTTAG
>CP025659.1:1763556-1788091 GCA_003576665.1 Ipomoea trifida | reverse complement strand
AATAAATTACCTAAAGGAAGTGGGTGACTCGTGATGGGGATATTGGGTGTGGGCTTGAACAAAGTGGGCTTGTGACGATGGGCCAGGCAAGGTAGATCCAGGAAGCCCACACGCCTCCGCCGACCATGGGGTGCGCCGGGGGGCGCTGGCGTGGCCGCGAGGGCGCGCTAGCAGCGCCGGTCACGGCGCGACTGGCGCACCGGGTTGCGTGGCCGTGTGCGCGGCCTGGCGCCCCTCCGCGCTCCCTTGTCACGCGGCACGGGGCGGGCGGTGGCATGTAGGTGTGGCGTGCTGGTGAGGGTGTGGGCGTGCAGTGAGTGTGTGGCGTGCGGTGAGGCGTTTGCGGGTGTGGCGTGTGGTGCGGCGTGCGTGGACCACGTGGCGCGAGGGACTGGGGTGAGATCTCGGAGCGTACACGAGGACATTCGTGCCCGTAAGTACTGGCGTACACGTGTCAAGTCTTTTCAGACTCATTTTAGAATTTGATTTGCACCACCTTTGTGCTCGAGAGAGTGTCTCTATGCTATACAATTTAAACTCATTCTAAAAAGGCTCTTTTATATATAGTAGTGGTGCAAATTCACTACCCAAACCAATGTGGGACAAAGGCAACTTACGATGAGAATATCGATTAATTCAAAATCATAATCAAAAGATAATTACAGAGTCCTATATGACTAAGGAGTCACAAAGGCTCCTGAACAATAGGTAGCTCAGTCAGACTAATTCTAGACCACATACATTTAACTTAATATAAAACATATAATATGAACTGTAACACTAATATTATTGACACATCCCCCCCCCCCCCAAGCATAAGGTTGATAGTCGACAACATTGAGCTTGGACCAGAGTGCACTAAACCTCGGAGCAGGCAACGGCTTTGTGAATATATCTGCTAGCTGATCCTTGGTAGACACAAAATGCACCTTGAAATCACCGGAGGCTACCTTGTCCCGGACGAAATGATAGTCGATCTCTACATGTTTTGTTCTCGCATGAAAAACAGGATACGCAGCCAGATATGTAGCCCCAAGGTTGTCACACCATAGGGTTGCAGGACTACCCGAGTGCAGGCCCAACTCAGTCAGCAGAGAAACGATCCAAGTCACCTCGGCTGCCACATCAGCAAGTCCTTTGTATTCGGCCTCTGTCGAAGAACGAGCCACAGTACGCTGTTTGCGGGAGACCCAGGAGATGAGATTCGACCCCAGAAAGACTGCATAACCGCTCGTTGGTTTTCTGTCGACCGGACACCCGGCCCAGTCTGAGTCTGAAGAGGCATGAATGTCAGAAGTTTATGGCACAGAGAGACGCAACCCGAAGTTCGTAGTCTCCTTGACATACCGTAGGACACGTTTGAGTAAGGACCAGTGATCTTCCGTTGGTGAGTGCATGAATTGACATAACCGGTTGACCGCGTAAGATAAATCGGGCCAAATGATTGTAAGATATTGTAGAGCCCCAAATATTCGATGATACAGAGTGGGATTGTCGAACATCTGTGAAGATGGTGAGACAGCCTGTGTTATCGCTGTTGGAGTTGCCAAAGCTTTGCAATCAAACATACCAGCCCGAGTTAAAATATCAACCATATAATGATGTTGAGATAGAACGAATCCACCGTCTATGCGCACAGTTTCAATGCCAAGGAAAAAAGTAGGTGAGCCTAGGTCTCGAATCTTGAAAGTAGAAGAGAGCCGACCCAGGAGTTTATCTATGAGCGAGGAATCATTCCCCATCATGATGATGCCGTCCACATAAACCAATAAAAAAACCTTAGAGTTGTGTGTTGAGTAATAAAATAGTGATACATCAGTCTTTGACGCACGGAACCCAGTCGAAAGTAGAAAGTCGTGGAGCCGTTTGAACTAGGCCCGTTGTGCTTGCTTGAGCACATATAATGATCGCTGTAAGTGACAAACATAATATGGATGCGTGGGATCCTCATACCCGAGAGGTTGTTTCATAAACACTGTGTCGGAGAGATGCTCGTTTAGAAACGCATTGTGTACGTCTAGCTGCCATAGGGTCCAATTGTTTGACACAGCAAGAGAAAACAACATGCGTACTGTAGTCGGTTTGACTACCGGGCTGAATGTGTCAAAGAAATCCTCGCCAGCAACCTGATTAAACCCTTTGGCTACTAGTCGAGCTTTATAACGCTCAATTGACCCATTGGCCTTACGCTTTGTGCGATAAACCCATTTACATCCAATGATATTCATGTGAGGCTTGGTTGGGATTAGTTGTCAGGTGTTATTGTGAAGCAAAGCATTAAATTCTTGGTGCATAACCTCACGCCACTGAGAGTGCCCTACTGCCTGAAAATAGTAGGTGAGGTGAACAGAAGTAGCTAGGGCATAAAATGGTTCAATTGTACCCCGAGTCATATGTCGTAACCGCATTGTATGCCCGCGCTCTTGTGGTTGCGCTCTTGTGGTTGAGCACGAGTAGCCCGACCTCGAGTAGGGGCTTGTTCCACGGGGCCCTCTAGGGCTAAAAGTGGCGGACTTGATCCAAGGGTTGTTCAGACTGAACTGGTACGGTTACTGAGGGGCATATTACTGGAGTGGTCCCCTAGGGTGTGGGAGTATCTATTTGTCGCAACCATCCCTGTTTAGACAACTCTGCAAAGGGAAGAACTGTTTCATCAAATCTGACATGCCGACAGATAAAGATTTTTCCAGTAGTGAGGTCCATGCAACGATAACCTCTAAAGGATGGTGTGTACCCTAAGAAGACACATGGTTTCGACCGGAACTCTATTTTGTGCCAATTGTGCAGCCGTAGGTAGGGAAAGCATTGACACCCAAAGATTCAGAACAAGGTATACGGGGGTTGGGTTTTATATAGGCGGAAGTGTGGGCTTTGAAACTGCAAAGAAGACGATGGAAGATAGATGATTAGATATGTTGCGGTTTCAAACGCATAGTCCCAATACTTTAATGGGATCGAGCTTTCAGCAAGTAGTGCCAACCCAGTTTCAACAACATGCCGATTGCGACGCTCTACTCGGCCATTTTGTTCATGTGTGTAGTCGCATGATTGCCTATGCACAATCCCAAGCATTTCAAATGTTTTATGCAGCTGACGGTATTCACCCCCTAAGTCAGATTGTATACTTTTGATAGAACGCGAAAATCGGCGTTCTTGTAACCCCTCACCTATTCCAGTAAAATTAAGGTTCGAAAAATATTTCTTTAGACTATAACATTCATGAGATGATCTCCCGATGCCTCAAAAGAATTATTATAAGTAAGGACAGTTAGTAATGAGCTGCGATCGTACGTCCTGGTCACGAACTAGTATTCGGACCTGTTTGTCCTAGGAAATGGATTTTTAGACACCATACTATTATTATGGAATTTCCTATTTAATTAGATTAGCCCATAGCAGCAAAAATTTATTTTTGATCGTACATCGCGAAATTTCGCAGTGTACCGAACCTAGCCCAATTTTGAGTTTTAGACTGGAATAAATTTTTGGGTTCGAAAATTATTTGAATTAAATTAGTTTCTACCGAGAATTCATCTGATTTAATCACAATCAGTCTAAGCTAAGATATTTTCCAAGACCAAACCATAAGGAGGTGACACTTGTCACAATTTTAAACCACACATTAGGGTGGACTAGTCAACCAAGTGGGTTGTGGTCATAAAACCAATTGTTTTTCCCTTTTCCCTTGTGTTGGCCGAAATAGAGAGAGGGAGAGTAAGGTGGGATTATCATCTTCTTCTTCAAAGCTCCAACACTCCATAGCCAAGATTTCTACACAAGTCTCCAAAATATTCGGTAAAACTCCAATTTTATTCGGTAGATAGCTTTATTTTTCATCTTAGAACATGAATCTAAGTCAAGATTTCTTAAAATCATGTGTTATGTTGTTGATGGAATTCTAGGGTTTTAAGGTGAATTGGGGAAAATCAACTACAAGGATTTCCTACGGAATTAGAAACCCGGTTGAGGTAAGGAATACCTTTAATTGGTTGAGGTTGTTTGAAACTAGATAATTGATAGCTTGGTTGAAATATGATGGGTTCTAGGTGGAATTTTTGTGTACATGATGTATGCATATATATGTAATTGTATCTTTCATAAGGCATATGTACAAAATGTTGTGTTGGTATGAGGTGGTTGTTAATGTGCCTAAATAATTAAGTTAAGCATACTATGTATATTATATTAAGTATGTAATGTATGTACGTGTAGTGTAATAGGTATATATATATATATATTAATATGTAGTGTGTATATACTTGCGTGTATGTACATGTGGTGTATATATATATATATATATATATATATATATATATATATATATATATATATATATATTTATGTATGTGGTATTATGTATACATATATGAAAAATAGGTACGTGTAGTATAGTATGTATATATATACATATATATATATATACATATATACATATATATATATACATATATATATATATACATATATATATATGTTATATATATATATATATACATAGTAAAATGTCACATTTGGTGTATAGTATATGGTATGTATAACCCATAATTATATATGTGGTTAGTGAGAAGAATAAATATATTTTATGCGTTATGCCCATGTTGAGGTTGGGAAGTGTATATGCTATATGCATTGAGATGTATGTGTCAAATGTGAGACTTATGTGAAGAATGTGGGGTTGAAAGTGTAGAATAGTTACACTTGAATTACTTTTGTGAAAGGATGTTAGTGGATTATCGAAATGTTTTGTGAAAGAAAAGGAGAATTTTTGAATTGGGTTAAAAGGAGAATTAATTTCCGAGTATTGGAATCGACTCAAGTATGTCCAAAATATTTTCAATGCAAGAAATGGGAAAGAGTAGAAAATGTTTTCAAACCTTAGTTCTAGTAAAAGTGGTGAAGGATCTTGTTAACCACGGAATAAAGATGAGCTTAAAGTGCCTATTCCGCATGGTAATTATGTGTATGATCAATCATACTGTGGGCGAAGTCTATTCGCCGAGTACTATATCACCCGGAAGGAAAAGGTACTCCTACGGGGGTGTGCACACTTAAGTATAGTCACTCTATGTTCGGGTAGGTGTCGTTCTTATGAACCTAGTGAGGCTAGCTAGGAATCATTCCAACGCTCCTATAAGTCCAAGGGATCAGTATTAGACCGGGCGATGACCACTGAACTCGAGTTCAACGATCCAAGTGGTCAAAAGTGGAGAAAGAACTCCAAAGGCCTCACACTTTCTATCTAGGACTAAGTGGAATTTTAAAAGGTGAATGTAGTTACGCCGTAGCTACGGGAAAGAAAAATGTGACAAGTATTTAAGTACCCAAAGGTTGTGGGTGATCTCTCTCTTCGAAAAGTGAAAAGTGATGAGAATTTCATTATGAGGGAAAGGTTTCTACTAAAGTGATTGCAAACAAAATGTGCGATTTATGTTTTCTACTACTTACTAGTATGCTTAATTGTTATCAATATATTATTGGGTATGTAAATGATTACCAAATGACCTTGTCAAGAGGGAAGGTGATATGAGACGTTATTGAACTTTGCTCACAGTTTATGCAAGTTGCTATTTATAACTGTTGCAGGTAGAATCTTTGCCGATGAGTAAGGTATAGGGTTTTCTATGTAACAATTTTTACAAAACCTTTATTTAGTTTTGAATAACCCATGGATATCCTTACTTAGCCGTCGCGCTAACTACACTTCAATGTGTTTTTATTTTAACAGATGTTGTCTAGTGTGGGCTCTTGTAGCCCAATGAGCGCTGAGAGCTCATCTGAGTTGTGTTTCCAGTGTTGGGCTATAATGACTATGTGCAGTTCCTGCTTGATGATGACCCCTACGCTCCCGGTTACGCTCCTGCTCCTCCTGCTCCGCCCTCTCCGAAGTATACTGTCTAGAACAACTCCTTTTTTTTTTTGTGTGAATATCTTTTGTAGCCTAGTATGGCTAACAAGTTGTGAACAACTTAAACTTTCATGTTTTTGGACCCAATGGGTCGATCCTTGTATATATAGTAGTAACTAACCTAGCTACCTTCCTTTCTTCCCGCTGCAATATATACGTAAAGCTTTTGTCAAGTAGAAAGTGTGTGAAACAGTTTTCCTTCTTTAGCCTGTGCATCTAGAGTGGACTCTTTCTGGATTTGATTGGGATCAGTCTAGGTGTGGCGGTAACCACTCCGGATATACGGAGCCGTCGTGCTAACTACACTTCAATGTGTTTTTCTTTTAATAGATGTTGTCTAGTGTGGGCTCTTGTAGCCCGATGAGCGTTGAGAGCTCATCTGAGTTGTGTTTCCAATGTTGGGCTATAATGACTATGTGCAGTTCCTGCTTGATGATGACCCCTACGCTCCCGGTTATGCTCCTGCTCCTCCTGCTCCGCCCTCTCCGAAGTATACTGTCTAGAACAATTCTTTTTTTTTTTTTTGTGTGAATATCTTTTATAGCCTAGTATGGCTAACAAGTTGTGAACAACTTAAACTTTCATGTTTTTGGACCCAATGGGTCGATCCTTGTATATATAGTAGTAGCTAACCTAGCTACCTTCCTTTCTTCCCGCTGCAATATATACGTAAAGCTTTTGTCAAGTAGAAAGTGTGTGAAACAGTTTTCATTCTTTAGCCTGTGCATCTAGAGTGGACTCTTTCTGGATTTGATTGGGTTCAGTCTAGGTGTGGCGGTAACCACTCCGGATGTACGGTATAGCCGAGCCGGGGTGTTACAGTTCTACCATCACACGAAACAACTCAAACACTTTATATATATATATATATATATATATATATATATATATATATATATATATATATATATATATATATATCTGATTCTAGCCGTAAGCGATAAAACCAGCAATACCGAGTACAATCATTGACAAATAAAATAAAATATCGAAAACCAGAACTAGAAACTACGGGGTGCAGGCCCCCAAATATCTGTATACAATAAATCTAAAGCACTAGAAGCAGACGTATTTATTCTATCTAGTGGAAAACGGCTAGATTCCCCGAGCTGACACGAAGAACACAATCCTAACGAATTGACTTTATTTGTAGTGACTGGACAATTCTGAAGAACCTGACGAAGGACTTGCTCATTTGGGTGACCCAATCTACTGTGCCAAATAGTGGGGGAGGCTCGGGCACTAAAAAAGGCTAAGTGACTTCGGGGAATGGATAATATGTATAAGCCTCCCACGGTTGGACCTTTAAGAAGAACCGCCTAGGTGGTGCAGTCCTTCACAACAAAGAAAGTTTTGTGAAATTCAATAAACACATCATTTTCATTAGTAAAACGATGCACAGATAACAACGGAACCGACAATTTAGGCACATGTAAAATATTCGTTTGACATAGAGATTTCGAAACAGTAGGAAACGTTGCACGACCCACACTAGAAATACCTAGACCCGCACCATCACCCACACGCAACACATCACTTCCAGAGTACTATTCGCCCGACCCCATCATCGATGAGTCCGGTGTGGCATGCGCGGTAGCCCCTGTATCCGGGTGCCAGGCGTCGACGACGGAGGGAGCGGCTGGATCACCGGTGGTCATGGCAACGTTGGCCTGTGCCGGCAGCTGGGTGTAACGCCTGTAGCAGTAAACCGCCGTGTGACCGTGTGAGTGACATATTTGACACCGCGGGTTGTTCCCGCGCCCTTGGCCACTCCCATTCTATCCACGACCGTGCCGGCTACCACGGGGAGCAGAGTATTGACCGCCACGACACGAATCACCGTTGTTACACCTGCCTCTACCAGCGTAAAGCGCCGTCGGGGACGTTCCAGCTGCGTCGCCAGAATTAGCTGGGTAGTCATTAGCGAAGATGAACGTTTGGGCCTGCAAGAAATTTGCCAATTGCGGAATGGTGACCGAATCGCCAGAGACAGTGAGCGAAGCCGCTATGGATCATAATTTCATCGTAGCTCACGGAAAACGTATAGATTTTGTTCTTCTAGCGAGAGCGGGCGACTGGCCAATGCGAGATCCTCCACGATCAACTGGGCTCTGCCAAGATACTCCGCCGGCGTGTTATTCTCTTGGCGTAAGCTCTGGAATTGACCCAATAAATTGAGACAACATGCGCGTGTTGATGAACTAAGCGCCGCCGTGATAGCTAGAAAACACGGCTCTAGAGGTGTCACGACCCACGACGAGGTACATTACCTCGTCCGTGAGGGAAGAAATCAGTAGCGACAGTATTGACTGGTCTTGCTACACCCACGCTGAGTATGCAGGATTGGGAGTCGCGGTGGCCGCGGTCTCGCCTGAGGCTCCTTTGCCAGAGGCTGGAGCGGTGGTTTGGGTGGTCGCTGGGCACAGATTGGTGTCGTCCACGAAGCCGAGCAGTCCTTGACCTTTGAGAAAGGGCACGAGTTGGGTACGCCAGAACAAAAAATTTCGGTAGGTTAATTTGATGGAAACGAAGTGGTGGGCGACCGATAGGGTGTTGGTGGTGTTCGTTGGAGTGGTGACTGTGGCAGCAGTCACGGTTCTTTCCGATGAGTTTGTCGGCATTGTGAGGGGAAGAGGAAAAAGTGGAGTCCTAAAGCTAATTGATACAAGATGAGAATATCGATTAATTCAAAATCATAATCAAAAGATAATTACAGAGTCCTAAATGACTAAGGAGTCACAAAGGCTCCTGAACAATAGGTAGCTCAGTCAGACTAATTCTAGACCACATACAATAACTTAATATAAAACATATAATATGAACTATAACACTAATATTATTGACACTTACAAGTCTTCCCAACTTCATTTTCCAACTCAAATGGATCTACTTTGAGCATTTTGAGCGTACAATATATCGATCTCTTTGTCTCACTACGAAGAACCCGAATCCACTTTGGTCCGACCCAAATCGGAAGTGGACTCCACATATATGTGTCACAAAATAGCCACTTATAATTCCATTTTAAGCTATTTTTTCAACAATCCCTCACATGAATGAATATTGATTTTCGAAGTTGTAAAAACAAAACGACTATGTTCAACAGTCGATCCCTGCATAAGATAGGTAGGTGTTACCCTTTAAACCTTCTCTTGTCTATTTGTGTAGACGATGATATATCCCACACAAGAACTTTCCAACAATGTTTTGTTCTCATGAGTGTGCCCGTTTTTGTCATGGGTCACTGACTCACTGTGCTTAGTTTTGCAAGACAGCCCAGACAATTCTCCTTTGAAGTGACCCCATTTCTCTCTCGCATAGGTGATTCTTTTTCGAGTATCCCACATACTCACACATGTCAATCGACAATTCGAATCATTAAAGCATCAATTTGCTAACCTCTTGCGGGAGTCATTATTCTAAGAACAAGTGGTAGGGAGTCCAAGACCCACACAGTGACACGCTTCGTTCCATAATTTAGTTGTCTCATTGAACTTAGGTGCCAGATAGGGTTTAGGGTTTAGAATCCAAGCAATTCATGGTTAAGCAATGGCTAAACAACTAGAGATGGGCTCAAGTTACGGGATTTTGCCTTCTAGATGCCTTTACAACTTAGGGAATTAGGGGAGAACACAATAACCAAAGGGTCAAACGGCAATGCACAAAGGAATCCTAGCCTAAGCCACATTCGTAAACGAATAACCAAGGATTAGAGCAAGGACTGCCTCACTCTCGTGGTGTATAAATTCCTAGCTCTTAAAGCACATAAGCATTTAGGCCCCCAATTCTTCCCTATTTTCATAGAAAGAAAATGGGTTTGAGAATGGTAAATCTTGAGTCTTTCGCCCAACTCTCTTTTAGGTGAAATACTCTCCAAAAACAAGTTAATAATTGTTACATACCAAGAATTAACAAGATTATACATAGAACCTTCTCAAACATATGAATCCCAGGTTAGTGTTCTTCTCCCTTATACAATAATCACATATTTAGCATCTAGATTGGCAATATCACCCTATTTCGAGCCCAAATACGAACTACTCATACATTATAAACATAAGTAAAGCAAAAGCAAAAGAAAATATCATCAACATTGAATAAAAGAGTAAAAGAAGAGTAAGAAGAGTAAAGAAGCTTTTTTATTGAAGATAAGAAATTTCTGGTTTAAATCCACTTCAATCCACGATTACAAACTTTAAAGATGAGTTAGATGTGTAATACCATGCTAAAGAAGTCTGATGAAATGAGGAAAAATAAACTAAAGTTATTTAGGGTTCGAACTCCCTCAAAAGCAATACAAAAACGCGCTTATATACTGTCAAGTCAGCACAGGGACATGGTTGTGTCACTGCTGGTGTAAAAACCCAACCAAAATAGAGGTTGCACTGGTTGACACGACCAAGTACATGGTCGTGTCAACCCCCAACTGACACGGCCATGACCTGACACGGCCACTTACACGGACGTATCAGTTCTCCTCTGAACTCCACTTGCTACACTTTGTTGCTCCACTTCTCCTATCCTTCTTGAGTGGGTTCCTTGCCTCCAAAATTGATCCAAAATACCCCAAAATACTTCATTCTTTACTTGTGAAAAATTGTACCTAGGAAAACAAATAACACAAACGAGTCCCAATTCACACTCAATTTTTGGGCATTTTATATATAAAAAAGAGGGCAAAAACAAGGGGTGGAAAAGGTCAAGAATTAGTGTTATCATCAACTTCTCAGCAACTCTCTATTTAACCCTTTGGTTAACGGATCAGCTATGTTGTCTTTTCACTTCGCATAGTCAAACGAGACAACACTAGTTGTGAGACGTTGTTTAATGGTGTTATGTCTACCACTTATATGTCTAGACTTACCATTATACATGTTACTCTGATCCCTTCCAATTGTGGCTTGACTATCGCTTGAAGGTACAAGTTTTTTCCAACTAGGAATATCCTCAAGAAAATGCCGTAGCCATTCAGCATCTTCGCAACATTTGTCTAAGGTTGTCAACTCAGATTCCATTGTGGATTTGGCTATCACAGTTTGCTTCAAGGATTTCCATGAAACAGATACATTGGCTAACATAAATGTGTAGCTACTTGTGGACTTAGAGTCCTTAAATATCATATATCCAATTAGCGTCACTATTCCCTTCAAGTACAACGGGATATTTAGTATAGTGCAGTCCAAAGTCACGAGTATACCTTCGGTATTAGGTATCTCATAACCTTTACTGTTGCCTTCTAGTGCATATCACTGGGGTTACTCGTATACCTACTGAGTTTACTAACCGCAACGGCAATATCCTACCTAGTATAGCTCATTAGATACATCAAACTACCAATGATCCTAGCATATTCTACTTGAGAAATACGTCCTCCATGATTCTTGGTTAGATGAACGTTTGTATTAAACAGTGTCCTAGCCAATTGATTATCATCCTTGTTAAACTTTGCTAGGATTTTATCAATATAGTGATATTGGCTCAACACAAGACCAAGGTCTTCTAATGATTTTAATCCTGAGGATTAAATCTGCCAAACCCATATCCTTCATGTCAAATCTCGAATTTAACATGTTCTTGGTAGACTTGATCATTCGATCATTATTACCATCAATGGGTATATCATCTACATATAAACAAAGAATAACATAGCCATCTATCATTTCCTTAACGTAGACACATTTGTCACTCTCGTTTATTTTAATGCCATTGGTTAACATCACATTGTCAAACTTCTCATGCTTTAAATGCTTAGGTGCTTATTTTAAACCATATAACGATTTAACCAATTTACACACTTTCTTTTCTTAGCCCGGAATAACAAATCCTTCGGGTTGTTCTATAAAATTTTTTTCATCTAACTCGCCTTTTAATAAAGCGGTTTTCACATCCATTTGTGAACTTCCAAGTTTCGCAACGCGGCTATGACAAGTATCATCCTAATGGAATTTATTCTCGTCACAAGGGAATACGTGTCGAAGTAATCAAGGCCCTCGTGTTGCATATAAAATTTAACTACACGCATTATACTTCTTGATAAAACCATCCAGTTTAATCTTCCTTTTAAAGACCCACTTGGATCCTATGCTTTACTACCTGAAGAAAGATCAACAAGCTCCCAAGTGTGATTCTATAGGATGGAATCTACTTCAATTTTAATAGTCTCTTTCCACATTCGTCCTTCCGTAGAAGTCACGACTTTTACATACGTTCTAGGCTCATTTTACAACAAACATGTTAGAAAATCCGGTTCATTTTCTAATAAACAAGTTAGAGTACTAGAATCATACTCTAACAAGTAAGTTAGAACATATAGACAAATGATTTTTCGACTCTAGCCCGTTTGCTACGTCTAGGCATGAGCTCGGGTTCTCTTTTAGATTCCCCACTATCATTATCCATAGCTACACTGAAGGTTCGTTTCGACGTACTAGGTCTCTCACTGGACTTACAAGGAAATAAATTTTCAAAGAACAATGCATTCCTCGATTCTATTATCGCATTCTTATGCACGTCTAGATTATGGGACTCGTGTACTAAGAATTGATAGGCACTACTGTTATATGCATAGCCAATAAAGATACAGTCCACCGTTTTAGGACCTATCTTTATTTTCTTTGGTGTTGGCACCAATACTTTGGCAAGACACCCCACACTTTAAGGTATTGGTAGGAAGCCTTCATACTTTTCCACAACTCATAAGGAGTTTTATTGAACTTCTTGCGGGGTACCTTATTTAAAAGGTAATTACTTGTCAAAATCACATTAGCGCACATATTTTGAGGTAGGCCCAAACTTATAAGTTATAAGCATCGCATTCTTCATATCTTTCAATGTGCGATTATTGCGTCGATAACACCATTCGATTGAAGTGCATAAGGTATTGTGCACTTGTGTATGATACAAGCACTAGCGTAGAAGTCACCAATAGGTGTTTCATACTACCACCTCTATCGCTTCTAACCTTCTTAATCAAAAGTTGGTTTTCAACTTCATTCTTATAAAGAATGGCTTTTTCTAAGGTTCCATCTTTGCTTTTCAGCAGTACACATAACAATAACGTGTACTATCATTGATAAATATGATAAAAATATTTATTACCACCTTTAGTTTGTATCAATTTAAAATCTTACAAATCACTATGAATAAATTTAAGTGGTTCAGTTTGCCTTTCAACTGATATGAAAGGTGTCTTAGTTTTGCCTCAACACAAATTTCACATTTGTTATTGAGTAAATACCCAAAATGGTCCCTCGACTGTGGCATAATTCACAAATAAGTCCTCAACTATCAAGTTAGCAAATTAAGTTCTCAACTATTCAACTCTTACTCAATAAAGTCCTCAACTATTCAATTATTACTCAATAAGGTCCTCAACTATTCAATTCTTACTCAATAAGGTACTCAACGAAGGATTGGTTTGCGAATCATTGAGTAAGAATTGAAAAATTGAGGACGTAATTGGTAAAATTGATAGTCGAGGACTAATTTGTGAATTATGGCATAGTCGAGAGACAATTTTGGGTATTACTCTTTGTTATTTGTATTAATTTGGAATGTAGGAATATGGTTAATGCTAATTAATCTACGTATAGAATTAAAATTAACATGACTTAGTCTTCATGCCACAAATTAGAAGACGCAAGCAAGTAAACATAATTAACTTTGCCTTTATTCATGATAATAGGCATTGCATTGAGCTTAAACAACCCATCATGTACATAGCCTTTACCAACAAACATTCCTAGTTTGACAAAACTACTTTGTCTTACTCAAATACTATACGGAATCCATGCTTATTCAGCAACAAGCCAGACACCATATTCTTCCTTAGCTCTGGAACATACAACACGTTGTTCAACGCAGTTCCTTTTATGCCATTTTAGACAACACAGACTATTTAGAAAATTAGTAGTCTTAGAAGTGTAGCAACCAGGAGATTTGCATGTATGCTCGCTCCCCAATATTTTGCCATTGCTCTCCTTTTGTAGATGCTTCAATACTATTCCTTTTATGCTTGGTTTCGTAAATCTTTTTTCAGTGTGATTGTGAGTCTTATTTGATCTTTGAGGTGACGACTGGGACTGGAGAGTGGGTGGTGGATGAGCAGGGCAAAGTAGCAGTTATGGTTGATTATTTCCTTAGTCTGTATGCTACAGGGGAGGGAAATGATCGACCGGTAATTGAGTGTCTTTCGCGGCAGATTACGGATGAGCAGAATGAATCCCTGGTTTGGCCAGTATATGTGGATGAGGTTAAAAGGGCTCTGTTTGCAATGTACCCAAACAAATCCCCTAGTCTAGACGTCTTGTCGCACTAGGACGTGGTGGCGCCGAGGTAGTGACTTTCTGTGAAAACTTCATTACTTCTGGTATTTCGTCTGCATCTATAAATGATACTCATAGTGTATTAACTCTTAAAACAAAAAATCTTGAAAAAATGACTGAGTATAGACATATTTCCCTTTGAAATGTTATTTATCATATTGTTGTGAAGGTCTAAGCAAATAGGTTAAGGGAGGTGTTGAATTCTGTAATCTCTGATGTTCAATTGTGGATAATGTGTTAATTGCTTTTGAAACTCATCATGCTATGTATCGGGGTAAGGGGGATAGGGGAGGTTATGGGGCTTTGAAGGTTGATATGTTTAAAGGATATGATCGGGTGGAGTGGGGTTTCTTGGGAAGGGTTATGGGTAAGATGGGGTTTAGTGATCGGTGGGTGAGTTTGATGAAGGAGTGCATTTCCACTATTCAGTATAATGTTTTGGTTGAGGGAAAGGAATGGGGACCTATTAAACCATCAACAGGACTAAGGCAAGGGAATCCTTTATCTTCATGCTTGTTTATCTTAGTCGCAGAGGGTTTAAGTGCTATGTTAAGGGTGCAGGAAGAAACAGGTGGTTTACATGGGATAAGGGAAGCTAGAGGGGCTCCTACGATATCTTATCTTTTTTTCGCCGATGATTGTTTGTTTTTCTTTAGGGCAAACACTTTGGAAGCGGGGGTTATTAGGGAGATTCTGAGAGAGCCTGGGCAGCAGGTGAACTTTGGGAAGTCTACCATCGTTTTTGGTAACAATGTGGAGAGGGAGGATAAGGAGGGGGTTTGTGAGACTCTTGGGATCCATGAGCAACCCATGAGGGGGAAATATTTGGGTCTTCCGGGGTATGCGAGGAGACGGAAATGAGATGTGGATTTGATCAGGGATATGTTTTCTCATCGGGATGTGTCTCTATAATTCTTAGTCTTCCTACTCCGGTTTCTAATTCTTGGGGGGGAGGGGTGGGAGGAGAGTGCTGGAAGTTATATTGTTCGTAGTGCTTATAGGTTGGCTGCCAAAGTTTATGTTGATGAGACAGATTTTGAATGGACAAAAGTTTGGAATCTAAATATTCCCCCAAAAATTAAGTGTGTTTTTTGGACTTTGTGTACTAATAGTCTAATAGGTTATCCACTAAAGATATTTTGCTTATAAAGCAGGTTCGGTGTGATTCTATTTGTCCTTTGTGTGGAAATGAGGCTGAATCGGTTGTGCATATTTTTGCAAATTGTGTCTTTACTCATGCTTGTTGGTGGGTTTTGAGTAATGATTGGGGGCTGGGGTTGGCAGAATCTATTCATAGATGGGTGCATGATATGTGGTCTTTCTTGTCTTTAAAAAATGATTGAGAAGGTGGTGGTGGTGTGTTGGGCTATTTGGGAAAATAGGAATGACATGGTGTGGAATAAACAGGGTAAGGATCTAGGGTCTTTAGTGCATCATGCTTTGCTTTTTGTTCATGCTTGGCAGGTTGCTCAGGATGGGTTTTCTGCTCATAATTCGGCTCCTATGCAGCATATGCATACGGTGGAGTGGGTTCCTCCCCAAATTCATTATCTCAAAATAAATGTTGATGCTTTTATGGACTTTGGTAATCATTGTATGGGTTTGGGGTGGGTAATTCGAAATGAGGAAGGAGTTGTGCAAGGGGTGGGTATGCAAAAGGTCCAGGGTCTATACACGGTTCGTGAAGCTGAAGCAATGGGGGTTAGGGAGGTTTTGAGTTGGATTAAAAGACAAGGGTGTCGACGAGTGATTGTTGACGCTAATGTTCAGGTAGTGACGAAAGCTGTGGAACGAGGGGTGAACACTACTCCTTTTGGTGCACTTGTGTTTGACATCCGGACTATTCTGAAGCAGCTTGATTCGATTACTCTTACTCTTGCGCCTCATAGATTTTATCATCCTGTTCATATTTTAGCTAGAAAGTCTTTTTTCAATCCGGACTATGAGCCGTATGTGTTTTTTGATTCTATACCTCGTATTTCTGGGCATTTGAACGTTATGAGTTAATATATTGAGTTTTGTTGGTTTTTCAAAAAAAAAAAAATGATCTTTGAGTTTTAATTTTGTCAATTAATTTCACTAATTTCAAATCAACAGTTATCATTACTTTCATTAGGCAGTAGACTGCTCCTGAACTCGTAGTTTTAATTAAACATAGGTCTCAAGAATTGTTTAATTTTAAGAAAATTCGTTAGAAAGATGTCAGTGAATTGTTATAGCGGATTTAAACTTAAAAATAAAAGTATGCAAAAATTATTCTTTTTATAAACTTATAGGTTTCATTATCAAGACGTGTCCGCACTAGGACTCAAATGGACTACAGCACACCAGCAGCAAGCCGAAAGTGAAAAAATGAATAGTTCTTTGACAACAACTTAGCTCTTTGGAGCATGTGGGTTGTAAAGTATAGTAGAGGGTAATAATTATTTTTTAAAAAGAATATTTAGGGTGATAATTATTAACTACAATAATTTATTTAATTTGATAGTTATTGTGGTTAATTCTTTTTTATTTTCGTTATTTTATAATGATTTTTTTTTCAATTTACTATGTAGTATGTATAAAATTCACAGTTAGATAAATAGTAATGGTAAATATTTACTCTGATCTATATAGTCGAACAAATTTAAAAAAAAAATAAAAAAATCCCTTATTAGTTCTTTTAATATTTAAAGGGATATTGCTTGTTGCTTTATTTTGATAATAATTTGACACTTATCCAAATGTTTTGTTTGAAAACTTATAGTATGATATATATGATTCCAATCCTTTATTATATTCCTAGAATTTGACCCACCTATTGGTCATTATATTCAAAAAAAAAAAAAAAAAAAAAAAACTCTTATTCAAAACTTTAATTTTAAATTTTAAAAAAAGAGTTTTCCATTCGATCTCTTATAGTTTTTTTTTTTTTTCAAGCTTGAAAAGTCTAATGCAATTTCTAGTACTCATTGGAACAGCTAAGCTCAAGAAACAAGCACTAAACTAAACTGATTGAATGATTACTAAGTCCCACCCAAAATTCCAAAGAATCGCTGGAATGTGATATTCATTAATGCAAACAAGCAATATATATATATATATATATATATATATAATACGGTTCAAATGCAGTTGGGGTGCTCAGGTGCACTTGTGCAGTGAGAGAGTCATTGATCTTGTCAAAATTAAAGTTCAAGATTAAAAACGTTTAAAAAAAATGCGGTGGCAATTTTGTCATTATTTATATGGGTCAAACTTAAGTGCGTGATCTTCGAGTGGACATTCACGTGACTTCAAGTGCGCATTTTGTGTCTTCAAATGCACAATTATGGACCCGTGCATGATTTTGCTATTCAAGTGCATATATGTTTTGAAGTTCATAATTTTCATTGGAGTGCATATTTTTGTATAGAAATTCTATTTTAAGAGTCATTGATCACATTTATCAGCACTTTCGCACGGGAACTCTCATTCGCACTACTTGATCCTAATGAGAGTTTGATTGATTGTCTAACACTCTGGGATAGAGTTTACAGGTAACCTCAAAGCTAACAACTACACAATCCTTAACAGTACAATAGGCATTTAACCCTAACAACTACTACTGAGTCTAACACACCCCCTCAAGCACAAGGTTAGAGGCTGACAACATTGAGCTTGTTCTGGAGAGCCCCAAAGCGAGTAGCTGGCAGCGGTTTGGTGAAGATGTCAGTCACCTGGTCCTTCATAGACACAAAGTTAACCTGAAAGTCCCCTGAAGCGACCTTATCATGGACAAAATGATAATCAATCTCAACGTGCTTAATCCTGGCGTGAAAGACGGGATTAGCACACATGTAAGTAGCACCGAGTTTATCACACCATAGCGTAGCCGGCCGCCAAGAGTGAAGCCCCAGTTCTTTAAGTAGCGAGACAACCCAGTAACCTCAGCAGATACATCAGCCAAGCCCTTATACTCAACTTCAGTCGAGGACCCAGATTAAACCCAAGGGACACTGCATAGCCACTATAGATTTACAATTTGTGGGACACCCTGCCGAGTCAGAGTGAGAAAAAGAGTGAATATTTGTCGACGGGGACGATGACACACACACACACTCTCTCTCTCTCTCTCTCTCTATATATATATATATATATATATATATATATAGGCTTGCGATATATGTGAAGGGGAGTGCCCATGCGAAATTGTAGATAAATGTGATCAGTGACTCTTAAAATAAAATTTTTATACAAAAATGTGCACTTAAAGGTACAAAAATATACATTCCAAGACCTATATATGTGTGTGTACTGTTCATAATCCGGTGAGAAGACCTGCAAAATAGTTTCACAATTAGACTAATCTAAATATATTTAGATGCACCTTATTAGAGACCTATTTTAGAAGAAGACAAGCTACTATTTAATAATATATGTTGATACATGTATGAAAATTTTTAATTTTTCGTATCATTCTATGTATGTAACGGATTTAATTTAAAAAGATTGTTTCAAATTTGAGTTTATAATTTAATTTTATATTACTATTTTAGCTAGTGATACCAAATAAAAAATTATATTACTCAAAAAAAAAATTATATATTACGGTTAAAAATTGCATATAAAATTCTATTCTTTGCTTACAAATTGTTGAATCCCCAACCCCAAAGGACCCCTCATACTCCGGCCAGATATAAAATTCTATTCTTAATTCTTTGTTTGGCTGATTTGAAGGGGATAGAAGGGAGGATAGGTAAGGTTTGAGTTTATCTGATCTACTAAAAATTGGATTTTTGTCAAAAATGGAGAAAAAGAAAAAGAAAAAAAGTATATGTGTATAAAACTTATTATGTGCTCAGCAAGCGTTACAAAGTGGTTGTACATGATAAAGAACTTGCATGCATGGAAAATTCACATGAAAAAATAGGCAGAGCATGATTCTCTTAATTAAATGTCAATTTTGATTCTTGTCAATATTTTCGTGGTTGAATTCATTGCATGATGTCTTCTTTAGTTTGGTTTACCTTTTTATATATACGTGATTTGCAGGGTTTATCCTGTACACGCGCTCATGTAGTGATTGTAAACTTTTCTCCTAAAAAAAAATCACATTACAAATAACTCACCAAAAACGTAACTCATAAAAAAATCTAGAATCATCGAGGTTGCTCTTTATTGTATAGCCGCATTTTGGTGCATTTGAACTATATATCTTGCAGAAATTGTATCCTCATTAGATATATTTAATGTGATTTATACACGTTTGGGATAGGGTATATATGTGTACATTATAAATTGAATGTAAATATATGTTAGATTTAATTAGTGATAGTTTAGATATTTAAGTTAGTATTTTGATAATATATATACACTTTAATATTTATTTGAAGTTGGCTACATAAAAATAATAACAAGAATAACAATCATGCATATCAACAATAACAATCATGCATATCTAAATGAATGATATTCATTGTATTTGAGAATTAATTCAATAATGAATTAAAAAATAAATATATTATTTTCTTTGTTTGAAGCATCATCAATGAATATATACTAATATATGGCAATAAGCAATGACCCATGATTGAGCATTGACAGTCGTAGTGTGGGAGTTACACTCAAATACATACTCAATGTGTATGTGTGTGCTTCTTGTGGACATCAGACACTACTTCTCTCACCTATTGAGCAGTTGAGCCACCGTAATTTACCCTTCCACTATACTGCTAGGTTGGAGTGTGGAGACCCTAGCGGCAAGGAATTTCACCTTTGTGGCAAGGTAAAAACATATTCCATAAAGAGTTACATTATTTATAAATGTATAAATAATTAATATGGATTTAAAAAGTTTTATAGGCTTGAAAACAATTTAGTTAAATTATTACATAGCTATTCGGTCATGAAAACTACATTTCATTTAATTTTCATAAATAAGTTTTAAACTAGATTATTTTAAAATTATATAGAGAGAGAGGGGGGATGGGATCTTGTAAACACTATAATGTTTAAGTAAAAAATTACAAATTGATCTCAGTCGTTGATTTGAGAAAGATCGATGGCTCTAAAGTAAAGGAATCTGAAAAAATATGTGTGGAATTTTAGTTAATATTTTAAAGAGTTAATTACATTTTTAGTCTTAGATTAATAGGTGGCGACCCACTTTTAACCTCTTTTTTTTTCAGAACATCCCATTTTGGTTCTAGTATTATTCTGGCATGAATATTTTTTGTCATCAGTCAACAAAATAGTTGAAATTTTGTAAAATACAAAGGCATTTAGGTCTTCAATTATGAATTTTTTCAAGAAAAGAAAAATAACAATATAGCGGGTCAACCCACTTTATATTAAAAAAAATTGAAATGTCCTTGTATTTAATGACATTTCAATGATTTTATTGACGGGGGATAATAAATGGTCATGCCACAATAATACTAGGATCAAAGGGGGGTGTTCTAAAAAAGAAGCATTAAAAGTAGACTATCACCTATTAATCTAGTACCAAAAATGGAATTAATTCTAAACTTTAAAGTGACAAATTGATATCCATCAATTGATATTAGAGTTGAGGTCATGGGTTGGAATTGATGGCAATGCGAAAGTCGAGTCCAGTCCCAGATGGGATGTGGACGTAGGTCGGGCCATGTCTAGTCCAGGAAGGGGGATGGTGGGCACGAAGGCTAATGACCAAGTTAGGAATGCTGCACAACTGGGCTTGATGATCAAAGGTTGCGGCAGGTGTTGGAAAGGGGATTGTTGAGCGTCGGCTAGGTTATCTGAGTTCAACCCCTACTTGATTCGAGACGTGACATTGTGGCTTACCATGGAGGGATATGATTAAATGGTTAATGTCCACCCACTTATCACTAATTGGTTTTAAGTAGGATATGACAATCAAATAGCCAAAGAACTCTGTGGTTAAGCATGCTTGACTTACAGTACTTATAGGATGGATGACCCACTAGGAAGTAAGCATAATGCAGCGCTAAGATCCATCAAAAGCTAAATGAATGTTAGCATTTTGATGTCGGTTATAAAATTCCCTTATCGGGTATTATCGGAGATGTAGTATAAGTTGAGGGATTAGTAGAGCTGAACATAGAGCTTGGATTGCAAAGGTGTGGACAATTATTTCTATGACCCACCTATGTATGAAATTTCACATGCACAGCTGGAGTCAGAACGATAAGGGGAAACTAGCAATCGGCTTGAAGGTGTTATGTCAAGGCTTTGCAAAAAAAAAAAAAAAACGCTTCTTCATCTAGCTAGGGTTAACACCATCTTTAAGTATAGTGACAGTCACAAAAAGGAACAACCAGAATCAGTCTTTGAGACGCAACAACCACTCGAGGCTATATTGAGAAGCTCAACTTCATCAGGATGATTGATAAAATGGGCAATGATGATAACACAATTCGCATTTGAGTATCATCTGAGATCAGTTGTAAAAGGTTAGGCGCTAGCAAATTTCATTGTAGAATGCACAACAAGGGACCTCGAGCTCGACTGACCTAGTCAATTCGATATGTCGTGGTGGGAAATGGTAAATGATGGATTGACTAGGAAAAAGGATGTAGAGGTGGGATTGTTCTTACCACTCCCAAGGGCTTCAAGCTATATCATGCTTTTTTGTTCACTTTCATGTCGACTAACAATGAGGTTGAGTATGAAGCATTAGTCGGTGGCTTAAAATTTGCGTAGACATTATTTGACGAGCACTGAAAAGTCAAATCTGATTCAGCGTTGGTTGTTGGCCAAGTAAATGGAACTTTCAAAATAAAGTGTGAGGGGCTACATTGATACATAAACTTAGTCACAACTTTGTTGCAAAGTTTCGACCATTTTGAACTTATGCGATACCCAGATCCGACAACAGAGATGCGAACATATTATTGAAGATGACACAGGAAGTCCAAGAATACTTGTCTTTCATGGTGAGAATAGAGGAGATCTCAAACGCAAGTATTGACACATTGCTTGTCAATCCGGTCAAGGTAACCCAACAAGATTGGATAGCGGACTTTTTGAGGTACTTGGAGTTGAGTAAATTACCCTAAGATTTCGTTAAGGTCAAGAAGGTGAAATTAAAACCTGTGAGGTTTCAAAATATTCGAGGGGTACATGTCTATATATATCACCCTCGACTATTTGGAAACCTCACGGCTCCACAAAAAGCTATGGCCGTAGCTTCTCCATCGGGTTAACCCACTAAATTTTAAATTGGTCATAGCTTCTCAAGCTTAAAAAATTTAGACAAAGAAGTCAATATGGACGGAGTAGCTGACCATAGCTTCTCTATCCAGATAACGACGAAGTTTTGAAGAAAACAAATAAGCAACCGACTTCTTTATCTTTTCTGGTGACCTTTTGTATTAAAAGAATAACACATACATAAGCAAGTTTTACCGGTTGTAACATTAGATTTACCGACTATTTGACTTAGTTGTAACAATTTAACCAATTTATTAGCTCAATTGCATCAAATTGACATGTTCATATGTTAAATTGTAATTTTTTAAAGTTCAAGAATCTAATTATTCTTTTTCTTGGGCGTCGGCCGAGTTCAGCCCCTGCTCAATTCGAGACGTGGTGTTGTGGCTTACCATGGAGGGACTTGGTTAAATGGTTAACGTACACCTACTTATCACCAATTGGTTTTAAGTAGGATATGGTGATCAAATAGCCAAAGAACTCTGATAAGCGCCAAGGATAGCACTTATAAGGGGTCTTTATTATATTAAAAGCGCATCGTTTTGACATCCGATTACAACAATTGCATGCATTTTAGCTCAAATGCAATCAATTTCTTCTAACAACATTTCTAGGAAGAGTTTTGAAGTATTTCACAGGTTGGAGAGGGATTTGAAGCAAAAATAGAGCAAAAGACAAACAAGCCGAAATGCAGTAGCGTCCCACGCAGCCTCACACGCGTGTGGCTAGGCGTGGATTTATTCCAGAGAGCCACCACACCGCTCACACGCGTGTGAACAAGCGTGGTCGGGCCAAGGGCCATTTTGGGAAATTTGTTCCTCTTTCTTTGACACCTATATAAATCCCTTTTGCCCTAAACCTAAAGGGAAATCAGAAATTCATAGAATAGAGTAGATAGATCTAGAGGGTTTTCTCCCCTCTTGGGGGAAAAATTCCTTCCTTCCATAGTTTAGAATAGATCAAGGGCAAGAAGGAAGATTGGGAATTCAAGATCAAGGCTTGTAAAGATCCCCTTTTTCAAGGGTGGTAACCATTCTCTTCAAATTCTAAATCAATACTTGTTTCTTTGAATTTCCTTTCCCTTTTCTTGTTTCTTAGTATGCTAGAATAGATTAGATAGGGGATTGGTGGCCCCATGGTAGATCTATGTGGATGTTTAATATTATTGCTTTAATTTGATTTGTGAATTGCTTGCTTGTTGAATGTTGAACTTGTGTGGATGATGTTCTTCAAGCTTTGTGCCTTTTGTGGCCACATTAGGTAGCAAACCCAAAGGAAGTGAGTGTGTGCGCGATAGCGGCCACTCATGAGTCTCACTCACCCACATCTCCGCTCTTAGTCCGAAAGGACAAGATCCGAGATGAGTGGTAGACAAAGTGTTCGATGTAATGCCCCAACCGAATGAGGATGTGGGAGTCCAAAGTGTGATGCCACTTGGTAGTGTACCATGAACTCCCTAGTCTATTCCACAACTTGCACTCGCAAAACCAACCAAGGATAAACCACATGGAAAAGCCTAAGGCCCCAATCTCCACTTTACTTTTCTTTATTTCACACAACCACTATCAACATTCCCCTTCTTACAAATGAACCCAACCCTTAGCACTTCCGTAACTCTTTCTCTTCAATCTCTTAGATGCCAACACACTAACTCGGTTCCCATTCGCCATCCTTGAGAGACACGACACTCGGGGAGTTTAACTCTTCGTTTTACCACTTCACATCCACTTCCACTATACACACAACATCAAACTCTGTGGTTAAGCATGTTTGACTTCTAATAGTCACGGGATGGGTGACCCCCTAGGAAGTAAGCATAGTGCAGCGCGGAGATCCATCAATTGGTATCAGAGCCGAGGTCACGGATTCGAATTGATGCCGAGTTGAAAGCCGAGTCCAGCCCCACGTGAGATGTGGGCCAGGAAGGGGATGATGGGCGCGTATGCTAAGGACCGAGTCAAGCGTGCTGCGTAATTACCATAGAGGAATGTTGTTAAATGGTTAATGTCCATCTACTTATCACCAATTGATTTTAAGTAGGATATGGAGACCAGATAGCCAAGAAATTATGTGGTTAAGCGTGCTTGACTTCCAGCAGTCACGGGATCAGTGACCCATCGCTTTTTTTTTT
>CP025659.1:1753460-1763497 GCA_003576665.1 Ipomoea trifida | reverse complement strand
CCCACACACACACAAACACGAAGGCTCTTCCAAGTGAAAAATGGGATGAGGTTTGAGTCGTTGATATAATCTAGATCAACGACTCAAATTGAAGAATTTTTTTTTTTAAAAAGGCGCTTCCGAGGTAGCAACATGCATGCAAATGATCAAGTGTCTCGAACTGATGTACCTTAGGTTAGGCACCTACAATTATAAACTTACGCACCGCCTTAAGCTATAAACTTACGCACCTTTAGCTATAAATTTACGCACCTTAAGTTTTTAACTTACACAAAATTACCATAATGCCACCGCATTTTCTTTTGTGTTTTCTTCAGTCTGGGCTGTTGATTTTGGCTAGACCAATAGCTAAGATTACACACTATTTTTTACTTGGAGGTCATGTATCTATATATATATGTGCGCGCGCCTATTGTCATGAACATAATTATATTGATACACACACATGGTTTGATTAAGAATGTCCTATTTTGATCTATATTTTTTCTTTAAAAAATCAAATTTTCTTTTCAATACTTCTTCAAACATCTCTCAAGCAAACAATGCATTCTATATACGAAAATATATATGTTAAACTTTTGCTTTCTCTGTATTGAATCACATACATATTAAAGTTGATAGAAACTTAGAGTGAGTGAGAAGTTACCTCGCCATTTATTGAGTCTATGACACTAGACAGTAGATACTGTCATGATGAGCATGATTGAACAAACCATTACTAAGTGATGTATGATTTCATTTTACTCAATTCAATTTGAGGGAGTGTTTGGTTAGATGGTTTTTTTTTTCAAAGAAAAAATTTCTTAAGTTTGAGAAAAATTGAATTTTCTTCTATTTAGTTCATGGGAATTTTTTTTTATCGGAAAATGTTTTCCTCAAGAATGAGAAAAAAGTTTCCCTTAATTAACTCACTCTTGATAATTTGTTTTCCATGAAAAATTAGCATGACAATTTTGTCCGCATAGAACTTTAATTTCTTAATTACCCTTGTATTATTATTATTATTATTATTATTATTATTATTATTATTATTATTATTATTATTATTATTATTATTATTGTTTTTTGTTGTCCAAAGGTATCCCTCCAGCCGATAGCTAGAAAACTAATCCTCCGTCCCAACAGTCAGCACACTAAGTGGTAGGGGACATTATTATTATTATTATTATTATTATTATTATTATTATTATTATTATTATTATTATTATTATTATTATTATTATTATTATTATTATTGTGTATAGGAATTTATTGGTCTTTATAGTCATTATTCCTTACAATTTCAAACCCAACCAAATAATGGAATCAATATTTCTAATAATTTCTTTTCCACCAACCAAACAATGTACTTAATTTTTCTGGTAATTTCATTTTCATAAAATTTAAATTCCATTTCTCCTCAAATATTTTTCACGAACCAAATGGGCCTATTGATTAATAGTTCTAAAATGAAACTAGATGTTACTCCTTTTTTTTTTCTTTTCATCTAACCAATATAGATCATGTTACATGGTTTATATTTTATTTATTTTAAAGATATTATATGGTTATAAATTAAAATTAATTATATTGAACCAAATTAACATCTAATAATAATAAAATTTGTGTTTTCACTCAATATAATTTTCATATACTCCATAATTACCATTGAATATTAAAGGTGTCACTATCCTATTAACTCTTGTTTTAGTACAAATTGAAAAAGGGAAATGACAAGTATACTTTTAGTAGTAAAAAAAATGGTTGACAACGGAAATCTGCCGTCACTACTTGACGATTTGCACTAGATTAATTACGCTAATGTGTAATAATGCATAAATTATATAGGAGAAATTAAATAAATTACACTATAAACATTTTATGTGATTTGTGGCGGACTTAACCAAGAGGGCGGGTTTTAAGCAAAAATACTATGTTAACCTGCGAGTAATTAAATGCATGGAACAAAGCATGTGATGTTAATTGAGTAAAAATAGTTCAATTACATGGACTCTCACATCTTACTTTCTAAATTTTACTCCGAGACCAATAAGCTACTTTTTTTAATATGGGTCCCAATACAATTATTAAAGTGTCAACATCAAGACTAGTTAAGAGTAAAAATTGAGAGTGAATATACTATTTTATGAGTGCCGAAGACCTTGTGGTCAAGTGGCATTCGGTGCCCCAATTAACACTCCTACATGGAGTTCGAGCCTCAGTGGAGGCAATTGTTGACTCGTTGTGCTTAAGTACTACATTGTAACATTGAGTCAGTAGTACACAAAAAAAAATACTCCCTCTGTCCCATTTTATCTGCCATACTTACTATTCATTGGTCAAATCAACTCTTTCTTATTTGTTTATTTTCTTTAGTATTTTTTACTTATTTTTAAATTTAATTTTTTGTTTTTAATAGTACTTTTAGTGTAGTTTCTAAATATATAAATTTTGTATATTATTACAAAAACTAATATTATGAAAAATTGGATTAAAAATAACTTCAGTCAAATCTCGTTAATCGAACCCGACACATAAAATGGGACGGATGGAGTACTATTTTATGAGTAAAAATAAGATGCATCAGGGTGAAGGAGGCAGTATAGGTACGGTGTGTGTTGGGCAGTGGGTCTACCATATATAATGGAAGTGTTTCAATTAAGAATTGTGTCTCCAACCTAGAGTTTCCCCTTTTCCTCAAAATGTTATCTTTCTTATTATTGTGTTGATTTCCCTACTTCCATTAAAGCACAAAAAATCTAATCAAATATATAGGATAGGACTAGCTATTTTTTGATCTCTTAGCTAGCCTCCAATTCATCATCACAGTCATCTTCTTAATTACATATATACATACTCTGATCTGATCTGATCTTCCATGTTAGTAGAGATGAGATGAGATGATGAGAATCTGTGAGAAGAAATGCAAAAAAGTAGCCCAAGCTGCAATACTGGCCATGGAGATTCTCCTCCTCCCCACTGGACTCATCTCCACTTTTCTCATTCTTAAAGATTCTTCAGCCAATCACAACAACCTTTTCTGCTTCCTTCACTCCCTCTTCTGCAACTTGAGGGACCACTGCCTTCGTTGTTTTAGCCTCTCATTGTTGTCTTCTCCCTTTTTCATCTGTCTCTTCATTAACTCCATCGTCCTCCTCATTTTGCTATCCTCTTCCAAATTCCATCACCGGAAAACCCAACCCTATCACGACCTTTTCTCTTACGACGCCGCCGATAATATTCCTGCCGTCGTCAACGCTCCGCCGCTGCCTCTGTCTCCTGCAGGAACACTCCCATTTGGTAAGCCTTGTCATATACTCCGTAGTATCTATGTTAGGATAATAGCTTATTAGTATAGTTATAGTAATTATGTTAGGATAAAAACGCTTATTACTATTTTAAAAACTATAAATAATAGGGAAAATACAATTTTATTTTTTTATATTTCACACATTTTCAAGAGTTAGGTGTTGGACTTGACCTTCTTCTGCTCTCCCGGACAATTTCTCTAGTAACATGACACTAGACTGGACCCTTAACGGCCTCCTCCACCCATCAATCCCTTCTTAGCACCAGAATTGCTCTTGGACTAAGCACTTACCATTACGACCTTATAAGAAAGACACAATTTTCAAGAGGTAGAATGTTGTACTTGGCACTATATTGACCTCCGTCTAATAATTTTTAATTACGTGGTGCTGGACTTGACCCTTAAGAGCTCCATCCAACTATAATTGATATTGTGTATAATCCATTTTCATTCTAAATTTCTTTTTTAAATGAGGCTAATAACTTTACCAAACAGTCACGAATCGCAATGGGCACTAACAAAAAAGATCCAATTTTCTTGGAAGATGATGAAGATACAATGAGTGGAGAAGGGGTTGATGTAAAAGAGCATCAAAATCCTGAAGTCAACGAGGAAGAAGAGGCGGAGGAGGAGGACACAATTGAGGCGACATGGGAGGCGATCAGCGGCGGAGGAGGAAAGGAGAAACAGAGCAGCAAACTGAAGAAGTGCGAGACATGGCCGAGGCCGCCGCCGCAGCCAACGACGACTGCCCCCGAACCTTTGCTTCCGTCGTCAGCGGCGGCGGCAGCGACGTCGTGGAAAGAGCTGAGAAAATCGGTGACGTTCAATGACGCGGTGTCGGCGTGTCGGAGAGGCGGCCTGGCCAGGGACCTACTGCGGAGCCCGGAGGAGATGAACAAACGGTTCGATGATTTCATCCGAAAGGTGAATCATGAATTGAGGTTGCAGAGACAGGAATCGGAGCAGCGTTTCTTGGAAGCTATCAACCGAGGCCTTTAGCTTCAAATAACCGATTTCTTCTTCTTTAGTCCTGCTTCATGCAACCATCATATCATTTTGTTTAACTTGAAATGATGAGTATTTAGGGGACTTTTCGTTTTAATTAAAATCCTATCCAAAATAATTCCAAAACTATGTTTAATAAAAACCAGTACTCCTTATGTGTTTATTTAAAATAATAAAATTGAAAATTGAATCATTATTATAATTAGTAGGGGCAGACATTTTGCTTCGAATTATCTGAATCAAATCGAGACTAAACGAAATTGGAACTAAAACGTTGTGAGTTCTATTTTCTATAAATTCGATACTTTTGGTTCAGTTCAGTTAAAAATCGAACAAAAACGTTGTGAGCTGAATATTGTTTAGTTCCAAGACAAGTTCCTTAACCCTATGTATGGTTGATGAGAGTTCAGGAAGTTGGATTGTGTATATTGAATATCACGTAAAACCTCACTGAGTACAAAGAGTAATAGAGAATATGTATAACAAGACTCCTAATCTAAATACAACAAAACAACTAGAGTCCTAAAGTAATCACTGGACTAATACACCCCCTCAAGCAGACGGGGGACAAGGGACAGCGCCTAGCTTGACGCGTAGTTCAGCAAAACGAGGCCCTGGCACTCGATCCTTGGTTGAAAGAAAATTGACCTTAAGATCCCCAGCAGAAACACGCTCACGCACAAAATGGTAATCAATCTCAACGTGTTTCGTCCGGGCATGAAACACAGGATTGGCACACAGATAAGTGGCACCAAGATTATCACACCAAAGCACAGGAGCGGAGCGAAAAGACAAACCAAGCTCACGGAGTAAAGACTGAATCCAGACAACCTCAGCCGCAACGTGAGCCTTGTACTCAGCTTCAGTAGAAGACCGGGCAATGGTGCGCTGCTTCCGAGAGACCCAAGAGACCAAGCTAGAACCAAGAAAGATAGCAAAACCAGCAGTAGAACACCTGTCAACCTGACAGCCAGCCCAATCCGAGTCCGAAAACGCATGAATAAAAGTAGCTAACGAACCAGTTAGACGCAACCCTAGATCCAAGGAACCCTTAACATAACGCAAAACACGTTTCAACGCAGTCATATGCTGCTGCGTAGGACTGTGCATGAACTGGCACAGACGAGTCACGGCATACGAGAGATCAAGGCGAGTAACAAGCATGTACATGAGAGAGCAAACTAGTTGCCTGTAAGACGTAGGATCATCAAGATGAGAGTCATCACCAGCAAACCCAGCGACAGACATAGGAGTACTCAAAGGCTTGCACGACTCCATGCCTGCTTTGCGCAAAACCTCGAGCATGTACTGCCGCTGCGACAAAACAACATCTGAACCAATATATACAACTTCAACACCAAGAAAGAACCTTGGTGTCCCAAGATCACGAATTTTAAACAAAGAAGACAATTTAGCCATCAAGCCGTCAATAAACACAGAACTGCTGCCCATCAACAAGATGTCATCAACATAAACAAGAACATAGGCACGCACCTCCCCAGAAACATATATAAATAACGAAACATCAGTCCGAGAAGGGCAAAACCCAACAGAAAGTAAAAACGTGTGTAACCGCATAAACCATGCCCGAGGGGCCTGCTTAAGACCATACAGAGACTTCTCCAACTTACAGACATGAGTAAATAGAGAGGGATGAACATAACCTGGAGGCTGCTTCATATAAATGGCCTCCGAGACATTGCCACTAAGAAAAGCGTGATGCACATCCAGTTGCCGCATGGTCCACCCGCGAGAAACGGCAAAAGACAGCAGCAAACGAACATTCGTTGGCTTAACAACAGAACTGAACGTCTCTAAGTAGTCCTCCCCTGCAACCTGATTGAAACCCTTAGCAACCAATCGGGCCTTATACCTTTCAATAGTACCATCTGACTTACGCTTTACCCGGAACACTCACTTGCAGCCAATGATATTCATGCTAGCATCCATAGGCACCAACCGCCAAGTCTTGTTCAGAAGAAGCGCATTAAACTCATCATCCATGGCAGCCCTCCAGGCAGAAGACTTAACAGCCTGTGAATAGCAAGTGGGAACCTCATCGTCTACAGAGGCGACTAAAGCAGCAGGAGTAGACCGCTGAGCCGATGTAGTAGCACGCAAAGTCATTCGAGGACGGATAACCGAGAAAGACACATGAAACAGACCTGAAATCCATCTTGTATCGATTATAAGGCCTAAGACACGAATAACATTCACAACCAAAGACCCGCAACATAGAATAATCCGGAGACTTGCAAAACAACAGAGCATAAGGACTGACGTTCTGTGTGACATGAGAAGGAAGACGATTTATTAAATGAACTGTAGACTCAAACGCATAAGACCAATAGCACTGAGGAACATAACTATGCGCTAACAAAGCCAGACCAGTTTCTACAATATGACGGTGTCGACGCTCAACCCTGCCATTTTGCTCATGAGTATGAGGACAGGATTGACGGTTGACAATTTCGGCAGAAGTGAAAACCGCATACAGCTTGCGATATTCACCCTCGTGGTCAGAATGAATAGACTTAATAGAACACGAAAAGAAGTTCTCAACATACGCACGAAAATTGGCAAAAATGGAATAAATATCAGTCTTTAATTTCATTGGGTAAAACCAAATAAAGCGAGAAAAGTCATCAACAAAGACCACGAAATAACGGAAACCATCAACTGAGAGGATGGGAGCAGGACCCCAAATATCCGTGTACACAAGATCTAATACAGAAGCACTAGAATGACTAATACGAGAAAGAGGGAAACGCGCAGATTTCCCTAACTGACAAGCAGTACACAATTTATTAAACGAACTAAGAGACCCACTAACTGGGCAAACGGAGAGTACTTGACGCAGAACGCGAGAGTGAGGATGCCCGAGACGATTATGCCACGTCTGAGGAGATGCCCGAGCAGACAAGAGCGCAACAGGCGACGACACAGGAAGCTGATACATCCCCCCACGACTAGGACAACTAAGAAGAACCTTGCGAGTGCGCCGGTCCTTCACAACAAAATAAGTCGGGTGAAACTCAAAGTAAACATCATTATCAGAAGTAAACTCATGAACAGATAATAACGAGGCTTTTAAATGTGGAACATGTAAAATATTTGATAGGGACAGTGACCGTAACGAAGAGGGAATGGAAAGAGAACCAGTATGAGAAATTGCCAAACCAGTACCATCTCCAACTCGTAGAGCCTCATTGCCGCTATAAGATTTAACCTCCTACAGACCATCCAATTGGGGTGTAGCATGAGCAGTAGCGCCAGTATCTAGGTACCAAACACTAGAAAAAGGGGCATTATCAAAATCTGCAATTGGAGCTTGAGTAGCCACGTTCACACGTGGAACCTGATTAGCAGAACCAAATTGCCGCCCAAACTGCTGCTGCCCACAACCAAATTGTTGCTGCCCAGAATAAAAGCCAGAAGTAACGCATGGACTTGCAAACTGCAGCCCACCATACTGCTGACCACTGGAAATCACCATGGACGACGCGGGATCCACAAAGCGGCGATAGCAAGTCATGGCCGTGTGTCCGGGAGCATCACATAATTGACACCGAACACCACTGCGACCGCCACGCTGCCCACGCCCTCGTTGTCCACGCTGCTGGCGTCCTCGCTGACCACGTCCGCCCTCCTGCGACGCACGACCAGCCGGAGACGGGTGAACGAACAGAGCAGCAGGCGGCGGTTGAACACCCATGGCAACCTGCGGCAGAGCCTCCTCTTGCGTGACATATTGGTGAGCATTGAGCAAGTCTGCCACCAGCTGAATGGTGAGAGGCTCATCTCTGGTGGTTAAAGAAGAGACCAGCGCACGATATTTCGGCCGCAAGCCCCTAAAAATATGCAAATTCTGCTCGTCAAGCCCAACTGGCCGCCCAGCCTGGGCTAGCTTCTCAACCAGCACCTTCGCCCGTCCTAAGTATTCCGCCGGCGACGAATCCCCTTGCCGGAGATCATAGAGCTGCGACAGCAGGCCAAGAGTACGGGAGCGAGAACAAGAACCAAGAGCAGCTTCAAGAGCACGCCAAACATCTCTAGAGGTGTCATGGCTAATAGCAAGATACAAAACCTCTTCCGCAAGTGATGAGATTAACATACTCAAGATAGATTGATCCTGCTGAACCCATTGAGGATAGGCAGGATTGGAAACAAGAGGCGGAGGAGAAGCCAACGAAGCAGCGGGAGGTGCGGACACAGTCGACGCAACAAACTCCGGTGGGCAAGGATGCGAACCATCAACAAACCCATATAAATTCTGGCCACGTAAAAACGGCACCAGTTGTGCCCGCCAGAACAGAAAATTGGTGGCAGTAAGCTTTAGGGAAACATAATGATGAGCTTGCTGCAGCATATTCGGAGCGGGCAACGGCGGAGCAGAGGAAACTTCAGTCACCGTGCGGCTCGACGAGATAGTGGGACCATCGTTGGCGACAGTATCGTTGGCCATAGGAACGAACCAAGCTGATACCATATGAGAGTTCAGGAAGTTGGATTGTGTATATTGAATATCACGTAAAACCTCACTGAGTACAAAGAGTAATAGAGAATATGTACAACAAGACTCCTAATCTAAATACAACATAACAACTAGAGTCCTAAAGTAACCACTAGACTGATATGGTTAAGGGTACTTTTTACTTTTATTTTATGCTTAGTCAGGTCTAACATTTAAATGTTTCAAATGGGTGTTGTTACACGTGTAAGGTTAAGTGTTTTTTTTTTTTTTTTTTCTTCTTTGAGAAGGTTAAGATGAGTTAAAAAATTTATTTCGACTACTCTGATCATTAAAACTCTTCTGTACAATTCAGACGAATTTGAATTAAAATTAGAGTTGAATTAGACTCATCTGGTCATATTAGTAAATGAATTGCAATATTCAATAATCATAATTTGAGTCTTCAAATGGGTGTCATTACACGTGTGAGGTTAAGATTTTTTTTTTCCTTTTGTTGGCGAAGGTTAAGATTAGTTTAAAATCTTATTTCAACTACTCTAGTTATTACAACTCTTCTGTAAGATTCAAACGAATTTGAATTATAATCAAATTGAATTGGATTAATCTGGTCATATTATTAAATGATTGAATTGCAAAATTGAATAATCATAATTTTACTAAAATTACAACTCGTCTATACGATTCGGACGAAATTGAACTATAATCAAAATTGAATTGTACTCATGTGGTCATATTATTAAATGAATTACAATATTCAATAATCATAATGTTACACACGCAAGTTACAACTCTGTATGATTCAAACGAAATTGAACTATAATCAAAATTTAATTGAACTTAATTATTTGGTTATATTATTAACTAAACCGTGAGATGCACGGATTATATTATTATTATTATTATTATTATTATTATATATATATATATATATATATATATATATATATATATATATATATATATATATATATATATAAAGGGCCACACTGGCGTGAGACGGGTCGGGTCTGGTGGATGCAACATGCAAATATCATACTTATATGTGCAAATGTCATACTTATATACTTAAATATAATAGTAATCAGGAATATAATTTTTGTTACTTATAAGAGAAAAAGTATTACATTTTTCATAAGAGTTTTTCCCAAAATGGTCCCTCGACTATTGCTCATTCTCAATTTTGCATTTCGACTTTCAATTGCACCTAATGTGGTCCCTCGACTTTCAAAAACTCACCCAATTTGGTCCTCCGTTACATATTCCGTC
>CP025659.1:1738543-1752937 GCA_003576665.1 Ipomoea trifida | reverse complement strand
CAAGTAAACGAGAGGAAGAAACTCGTCAAAACAACGAGAGGAAAAACACAAAAACTGCAAACAGAATTAAACGAATAAAACAAAGCAAATGGAAACAATAGTGCGAACATAAGAGAGTGACCGGTAGCAGTGAAGATGGAGGAGAAAACCGTGAATGCAGAAAAGACAATGAAGGTGGACGCTGCTTAAGATGGAGATGACAGCAGGGAAAGACGATCGGACGCCGCCTCTGATCCGCTCCCTTCACGGAGGCGGCGGCCGTGAAGAAACCAAAGATAAGAGAACTTCAATACGTAGCTAGGGTTTTGCGGCGGCAGTTGGAGCAGTATTCTGTTATTACTCTTTTAAACTTTTTTTTTTAGAATCTGAACTATAAATTTTATTGTTGAATACAAATTGACAATTATTAAACATTATTTATAATAATTATTGTGTCCCGTGTAATATATTAAAATTATTAGGTAGGATTTTTATAATTAAGGTATAATTTAATTAAATCAAAATTATTAGAAATAATGTGTCCACATTACAAAATAAATTATACTTGCCTTAATAATTAATAATTAATAAAAAAAATAAGAAGAGGAAAACATATAAAAGATGCCATACAATATCTTAAATAATGTAAATATAAAATTTAATAATTATTTCGAAATCAAATACATAAAATATTACAGGAAACATTGACGAGATTTTACTTTAAGGCTCACCTGAGAAGTTTACTAGAAAAGTTTACCTTTCGGTCCAATATTTTCCCTACATTTTACACTCTTTGGGTGTCTACGTACGCTTGAGAAAATATATATTATTTTCAATGGTAAAAGTAATATTTAATGTGATACATAGTGATTGATTGTCTATGAACATAAAAAAAAAGTATATGAGTATTTATGAAATTTACGGAACTTATTGTAAAACTTCATAGGAATAGTTTGTATATTTAGAGGGAAAAAGTCTGTAAAGAAAGTTAAAAATTTTGAGGTTGGATTGCACGATTTTAACTATTTATATTTGTAAGAAAGAAATGTATAGAAATTCCAATTTTATAGAGTCTAAAAAATGAAAATAAACAAAAATGAAATAAATAAAATAATTTTTCCCAAAATGATCCCTTGACTATTCTCAAAATGGTCCCTTGACTATTATTAAAATGGTCCCTCAACTATTTCTCAATGTTTATTAGGCTAACAATAGGTAAATGGACGAAAATACCCTCCTTTTTAACACTGATTTGACGGAATATGTAACGGAGGACCAAATTGGGTGAGTTTTTGAAAGTCGAGGGACCACATTAGGTGCAATTGAAAGTCGAAATGCAAAATTGAGAATGAGCAATAGTCAAGGGACCATTTTGGGAAAAAACTCTTTTTCATAATAAGTAATGTTGACAAGTGCCCCTTACTTATAAAGTTATAAGGGAAAATATAATACTTTTGAAATCAAACCAACAGGTGGAAGCTAAATAGTGAGAGATTTTCCTATTATCTAAAAAATGGCAAGGGATGTGCTAGCAGTTCCTATCTCCACAATTGCCTCTGAAAGTGCATTCAATAGTAATGGTAGGGTATTAGATGCATTTAGGAGTTCATTAACTCCTAAAATTATGGAAGCCCTAGTATGTGCACAAGATTGAGTTCATTAACTCCTAAAATTATGGAAGCCCTAGTACGTGTACAAGATTGGGTGAGGTTACTAAATCAACCAAATATAAATTGAGGAAAATATTGATGACGTTGAAAGGTTTGAAAAAGATATTGGCCATGTTTGGTAAATAATCAGTCTATCAACCAATTTTGACTTATTTAACTACTATTAGTTGTTTGGTTAATAAGCTTTTTGTAACTCCAAAATACTAAAATTCAAAAGGCTACTCAAAGCAGCCTTTTCAATTAGCTTTTTGAGAAAAGAAATTATACCAAACAGCTATCAGCTAACAGCTAATTTATCAAACAACTTTCTACAATCAGCCAATATTATCATCTAATCATACCTTCTAACCCAAACAGCTAACCCAATCAGCCAACAACCATTTACCAAACAGGGCCATTATGTATTCATAATTCAATTTCTGTTATTACTTTTTACTTTCTTAGTTTTTGGTTTTAATTAAATGTTTTTTATTTGCTGAGTTGGCCACTGGATGTACTAGAACTGAAAGTGTTGGACCTAGTTCTTCCCTTCTTACTATTCCTGTATTATTTATTTATTTCAACTTTCATTTCAATTTTGTGAGTATGTGATTTTTTGTGAATTACCGAATTGTAATGTGAGACAAATTGGCAAGTGAAAATTGGGACAATGGCTTGACAACAATTGAACTATTACTTTGTAGTGGTGTTTATTGACTAGTGATTTTAAATTTGAGCAGGACGATGATGAGTGCTGAGTTGTTGACTGTTGATTCTGTGATTCATGAAATTGTTGTAATTTGTAAACTTGAAATTTGAAGTTTTGGACAATGTGATTTTGTATATTTCTAAATTTGTATTTTAATTTTTGTATATTTTGAACTTGTAGGTTACTTCACTTGTGATGTTTTTTTTTTTTTTTTTTTTTTTTTTTTTTTTTTTTTTTTAAGTTACTTCACTTAATTATCTTTAACAATTAAGTTTTAAGTTGTAAGTTGTAACATGTAATTTGTAAGTAAAGTTCACTACGATGTGATTAATTACTAGAATTAAATGGATTGGATATATATAAAATAAAAATCGAATACCTAACGACTTCACGGTTCATAAAACCAAAGCGCTCAAAGTCGTTTCACTAGTATAGAATGAGTCACCTGCATTTGAAGTAAAGGATTATTTGCGTCTAAAGTACTCCAGACGCATATGCTGCAAATGCAGATTGTTCAGTGAACCGGACGCAGAATGTTATTGTCCTTTCTTAAAAAAAAAAATACAATTTGCGTTTGTTCCTGATTAGCAACTGACACCGATTTTGTTTTTAAAACAAATTAGAGTTTTTTCCATTTTTGGTCCTATGACTTTAGTGCCTCCGTCAATTTAGGTACGCGACTTTCATTCCTGACATAACTAGTGCTTGACTTTAATTTCTTTGCCACTTTTAGTCCTTCGACTTTGATTTTTTTCCACTTTTAGTCCTTTCGGCCATCTGAGCAACTACTTTTAATCGAAATCAACAAACTGTTGTGCAATTAAGGGTAAATAACGTTTAATGTATTTAGGGATTTATCAATAGACAATTTTACCCTTAATGGCACATCAGTTTGTTGATTCTGATTATTTATTTGATAAAATAACCAATTTTTTCTAATACATCCCAGCAATATAATGAATATTCAACACTGTCTTCCCTTGAACCCCATCAAAACATCCAGAGAATTCAAATGACACACTTTAGAGACAATGTTAGCTTGTGATTAATAAAAATTGGAAGCTTCTACTGATCTTCTGCTCCATGACTTTATGCTTCACGAACAGCAGATGTGTCCAAACCAACACTGACACAGTTTCAGCAACAATTATTTTTAATTCTATGCGCAATGTGAAAAGTGCCTAATGAGAATGAGATATAAGACATTATTTATGCAGAAATGTAACAAATCAACTTTCATATTCGAAAATGTTGGTTACTCCATGGCTTATGATTCAATCTTTCTCTTGAAAGGATAGGAATACTGGGGGCGTATAGGTGCCGTCAAGATATGCTAGTACAGACAATATATCAAGATCTCATAAAATATCCCAACCCATAGAGTTCTTAGTCACTCCTTTTTTGTTGAATAGCAATTGTAATCATTTGCTCTGAAATTGAAGATACTTGAGACTTTGGTGGTCAGTTTTGATGGTGAATTGTCCATCATATCCCCCTTGCAAGCTAGCAAATATGGCTTCCATTTGTCCACTGCATTGATAATACACAACTATTATATTATTCCATCTCATAGATGGACATTCAATTCCCAAGTGCTTAAGCCCCAAATCCTTAGCTTACTATAATAAGCTATAGGGCAGGCCTATCTTTGGTTGTGGAATATCTTTGCAGTGCCGGAGAGGCTTCAACTGATTTTTTCACCACTCTTAGCTCTAATGTAAATGGCTGTTAGCTGATTGGGTTGACTGTTTGGGTTAGAAGGTATGATTTGTTGATAACATTGACTGATTGTAGAAAGTTGTTTGATAAATTAGCTGTTTGGTATAATTTCTTTTCTCAAAAAGTTCATTGAAAAGGCTGCTTTGAATATCCTTTTGAATTTTAACATTTTAGAGTTACAAAAAGCTTATTATTTACCAACTAATAGTGGTCAAATAAGCCAAAATTGGCTGATATGCTGATTATTTACCGAACAGCGCCATAATATTCTTCTCATTGCGGCTCAAACTAAGAGATCCCTGACCTCTAAGTAAAGAGACATTCATATATAAAGCAGATAGATAGATAGAGAAAAATGAGAGAAAATTAAACAGATAATGATTATTCATTGCAGTACAGAGCAGAGCAGCTATATTACAACCATCATATCTACAAACCAATTTCCCAGCACCAAAATCTGTACAAACTTCACTTCACTTGACTTAAGAAACTAACAAAGCAGCTTTCTGTGAACGAATTGCCCGCAGAGACCATTTCAGCTCACCGCTATGCACATTCTAAATTTTGTCATTTCTTCCAACAATTTCTCCACGTCTTCCTATATATATTTCCATAAAGGGAAAGCAATAAGCTTAATTCATCCATTTTTCTTTAATTTGAGACAAAAAAAACACCAAAATAAACACTAGTTATATGTGCTTATACAACATACCTGCATACTGCTATTCATTCATCACTCTATTCCTCCACAAACCACCTACTACGTGAAGTCTGGAAACAAAAAATTCAGTAAAAAGAAAAGGTGAACACACAACAGTTAGATGGGTCAATATAAGATAGAGAAAAATGAGATGAAGTGAGAGAAAACAGATCAGATAGATTATTATCCATTGCAACCATCAGCCATAAAAAATTCAAGTAACATGAAGTGCATGTTAAATGGTGAGAGATATATCAGAGGGATAGAAAGAGACCCTAATTTTTTCGGAACGAACAAGGAGGGCATCATTTCCATAGTTGTTGTTCTGCTCTTCTCGAATCCACATTGCAGAAACCACAAGGGAATAACTACATTGGCTTATTTGAATCAATGCTAGCGTGGTGATATCAGCAAAACCACAAGGGATTTCTTTCAACGTAGAGCAACAACTTATTTCTAAACATTCGAGCATAGGGAAATGATCACCCACAACATTCCAATATTCGAGATTTGTATTTTTAATTACCAACCTCTTCAATTGCTGGAACCCTCCACCATATGTCTCCCACTCTAGGCCTTCACAAGCATCTATCAATTTTAGAACCTCCAGATTAGGCAACATACTAATAGCACTAAGCTCACTCCATTGGAGCTTAGTCCTCAACAAGCTGAGCTTCTTAAGATTTGGTAAACTAGTTGCCCATGGGATGCTACACATAACAAGGTTGAGATCCATCGACCCTCTAATGCTTAGTTTCTCAAGCTGCTTCAAGTGCACAAAATTATAAAACCAATCTAGATTGTTACCATAGTATCCACCATTAACCCCCAATGTTTTTAAATTGGGAACCATTGTAAACAGAGCCTTTGTACATAACCTAGAATCCAACCAAGATATATCCTCTAAGTTTCTATAAACAACCGACGGAATTTCTAATGAACAAATTCTTCCAATGCAAAAATGTCTTAGTAGTGGCATTTTCCAAAGTACTGATGGCTTAGAGGAATACAACCCAACAAAATCCCCACTAACAATAAAAGTTTGCATATTATTCCAATGCTCTAAGAGCTTTCCCTTAACAATGTAATCAGTTGTATATAAAGCTAAGTATCTCAAATGAACAAGATTTGCAAAGCAATTTAGAGCATCATCTACTTCAGAATATATACTTCTCATGTCTACTACTCTTAGTAGTTTCAAGTGTGAAAATTGACTTTTGATATCTGCATTCTGAAAATAGAGAAGATGAGCTAAGTGAATGGAATGAGATTTGTGAAAGAACTCATCTTCAAACCTGAATATTTCATTATAGAATTCTGATGTACCCCTTATCCAACGACAAGGTTTCTGAACTCCATTAACATTCAAAAGATTTTCAACTCTAGCTTCTCTCAAGCACAAATCTCGCAACAGATCATGGATCCTTATTTTCTTTATTTTCCCATTGTAGCTATGTTTGCTAACTATAACAAGACTTCTATCAACAAGATCTCGCAAGCATTCCATAGCCACTTTTTCCAAATTCACATGCTTCACGGCCCTCAAAAATCCCTCTGCAGCCCACAACCTAACCAACTTCTTCACAGATATCTCATAGTCTTCTTCAAAAATTCCAAAATATAGAAAACAAGCTTTTAAGTGGTGTGGTAATTGGTTGTAACTCAAATATAGTACTCTTGAACATGCTTCATTAGAATCACCAATTACACTTTCTGCAACATTCTTCCACTTTTCCACCTTCTCCTCTGTCTTGGAGAGAAGACTAGCTACTAAAGTAATAGCTAGAGGTAATCCTTTACATTTCTTCACTATGTCTCTACCAATTTGCTCAAATACTAAAAGGAATTCAGTTTCACCAAACACTTCGCAGTAGAGATTCCAACTTTCATCGGCGTCTAAGAAAGGCATGTTAAGGGGAGTATTACCCGAGCATGCATATTCAGCAACCTCTTTGAGCCGAGAAGTCAACAGTATACGGCTTCCATTATTATCATCTGGAAAGCATCTTTGCACACTATCCCAAGCAGCAGTGTTCCATATATCATCAATCACTATCAAATATCTCTGACCCTTCAAACATTTATACACACTTTCTGCTAATTGGTCTCCGCCATCTCTCGATGCTCCACTAACACAACTAAGAAGACATCGGAGCATTTGTTCTATGTTATACTCTTGGGATACAGTAACCCATGCTCGCTTGTCAAAATGAGAAGTAATTGATGAATATTCATAAAGTTTGCGTGCTAAAGTGGTCTTGCCTATTCCTCCCATGCCAACAATGGAAACAACTTGTCTCCCCTTAGTTGATTGTTGTGTGAGCTTATCCAATATCGTCTTGAAAACCTCATGGCACCCCACCATTCTAGTGTCCAAGTTTGAAGCCTTTTTGGAAAATTTACTCACAATAATGTTCTTGTGTGGTAGATCAGGCTTTGATAATCCTCCTCCTTTCACAAGCAGTAGCCCTCTTCGTCGGATCCGACCAAGGAGTGAACCCTTTGCAAGCTGCTGGTATTCAGTTTGAATCCTAATCAACTCATTCCTGAGGTAATCAGTTTGTTTTTCTGCTTCATTGAAGATTTGATGAAGCCGCCTTTGAAGGCAAGCTGCTATATGAAGACTATCCGTCTGGCCCTTTGCTAGATAAATGGGAGTCAACTCCATCTCAATCCTTTCTTCCGCTTTGAACGATGCATCTCTGATCTGCGCCTCTAAATCTTTCATCACCCTCGCATCATTACAGGCGATCTCAGATTTCTCAAGACTTTGTTGCAGCAAGCCCAGATTTTGATGGAGAGAAACTATCTTCTGTTTCACTTCAACCACCTCTCTGAGCCGAGAAGGCAATAGCTGCTTTTCACATAGTCGCTTGATTGCTTGATTGAAGATTCCATGAAGCCTGGAGAGGCGAGCCTTTATACGAACAAGACGCTGCTTCCTCCAACCCTTTAAAGAAGATTCTATCTCTATCATCTCAGCTTCTCCATCTTTCATGGCCCCGGCATCATCATTGGCAATCGCCTCAAGATTTAGTTGCAGCAAGCCAAGATTTTTGTTGGCATCTCTCATCTGTGCCTCTAAATCTTCAAGAGGAAAGGGTGGTTGGGATTGCAAGAAATTTAGAGAAAGTGTTTCCATAAGTGAAGTTACAGCAGCATAAGCCATTTGCTTCTCTCTGGAAGAGGATGATCGAATTAGGAAGAAATGAATGATTAGAACGAACACATTATTGCTGTCAAAAGAAAACATGCATGAAGGAAAAGTAGAAGACAAAATTGTTTTAGTAAAGCTGCATTATTGGAGAACTTTTGCATTATTATAATTTTTTTGTCACTGTTGATGTAACGTTATTATCTATATATATATATATATATATATATATATATATATATAATAACAAAAGTGCCTAGCAAGAGTTTTCCCCCCAAAACTTAGGGCTATTTTTGTAATATTAACAGTTGGACAAAAATGTCATTTTACAAGTATTTACACCTATAAATACACCTATGTAACTATGCTTATGATCTTAATTCCTCCTTTCTAATTTCTCATGAGTCACCTCCTAAGCAATACTTCATCTTCTCCATTTGCAGATGACCTTGAACTTCTAAACAATCCTCATCTTTTCAGCATTGATCGCACAAATCCCTCTAAGAGTATTCATCTTCTCCCGTGCAATCTTCATCTTCTCCATTTGTAGATGTCATTGAACTTCAAAGCAATCTTCATCATCTCAGCACTGATCACACAAATCATTCCAAGTAATATTCATCATTTCTAATGCAATCTTCATCTTTTACATTTACAAATGGCTTTAAACATCAAAGCAATCTTCATCATCTCAGCACTGATCGCACAAATCATTCCAAGTAATATTCATCTTTTCCAATGCAATCTTCATCTTTTACATTTGCAAATGGTTTAAACTTCAAAGTAATCTTCATCTTCTCAACACGTACTGATCGCATAAATCCATAACTATTCTTGAACAGCACGAAAAACAACACAATATTGTTATTGAAACACTATTTCTAGGCGATAAGGTCATTGCCTATATCATAATTAACTACTTCCTCAAGATTCACCACGTATAATCTTTATGTCAGGATTTCCATATAACACTTTCCTCAATACATATCATAACGATATCCTTAGCTTAACTTTTCCATATGACAACTCCCTCAATATTTATCATAATATCATCACTGCTCAAAATTCCTTTAACCAAAACTCATTCACCAATAAAGAGATTTCCAACTCTCAAAGTAAATACCAAAGGAATAACTCCAATATCTCAAAATAATTATCAAATAGGTATTTCCAATATCTCAACATAAACCTCCAAAAGATAATTCCATTATCTCAAAATAAACATCCAAAAGAGATAATCTCAATCTCTCAAGATAACCACCAAATAGAGAATACCCAACCTCTCACAATAACCACCAAAGATAACTCTTTGGATAATTGATTAAACTTTTCATATATCCAAAAATAGGTATTATATAAAATACCAAGGGGGAATGGATCCAAATGGAAAGTTTCAACTTTCAAACCAATACCGAACCAACCGGGCAATCCACGAACCGGTGGTCAAAACCAAATCAAAATCAAATCCAAATCAACCGGACGATTCCGTGATCCGGTGACCAGAACCAAATAGAGAGATCTCAACTCTCATCATTATAAACATAATAATAGTCGTGAACAATAGTTCAAAATCTCCAAGTATCACCACCCTTTGAGACAAAATATATAAGTAACCATATCCTTCAACGCCTCATATCTTATATCTACAATCCAAAATTACTTATTCACAGTCGTATCTAATGTCTATAACTTTCATATTCATAATATCCACATACCAATATTTTCCTTTTCATAATCCATATTCCAATAATCTCATCACCAAGTCTCTTCGACATCATAAGTTCATTACTTACCATAATCTCTATAAATCTAATGATTTCACTAACAATCACCAGAGCAACCAATATGTATTCTCATCAAATAATTTCATAAGACGTGTATTCACATTTTCCCAAAATCATATAGCCTGGAGACAAAGGGGTGTATATCCCAAAATTAGCATAAGCAAGTAAGTTCCATTTCACCCCGTAAAATATGAGCTTGGGTTTTATATTTTCAAAAATCATATTCTTTCCAAAATCGCATAGATATATATATATATATCATTTGTCTCATAATCTTCATAAAATATTTTCCCAAAATACATGTGGAGATATCATTTTCCAAAATAACATATTTGTCAAGGAGGATTTAAATACCAAGTGGAGAAACTCTCTCCCTAATCACCAATAGGCATCATAAGCCAAATCAAAATCAAATTGGGGGACTCAATCCGCACCAATACTCAAATTTCATACTTCATAAACCAAATTGTGAGATTTCCGGCTCACACCGGCTGCAAGTATTCTCACCCTCCAAGACTAAATATGTACGTATAATTTCCAAAATATATCATTTCTTCATCATAAATATTTTCTCAAACATATTTTTCTCCACAATAATTCATTCCATAAGAATATATCATTCTTAGTACGTATATGTACATAACACCCAAAATTCCAAGTCAAGCATTTACTCAACACACGGGTTTGACCCGTAAAAATCCATTTTCGATAATTCGAGAATCCACACACATATTATGCAATGAACTTGTGGTCACATGCGCATAAGTTTGCAAAACACATAATTTTGTTATCATATCATATCATATATGAATATACATATATATGGGGTAAATAATAATTTTAGTGAACATGAAATCTTACTCGCAACAGGGCGTCTCAAATTCTATCATTGATAACAATGATCTCAAATCCTAATCTTATAACAAAGATGTCACATTTACAAAGGTCTCACAACCTAGGTTCCAATCTATCCTCCAAAGATTCGAACCGCCTTAAGACCAACTCATAACAGAGCGTACCAAACTCTGTTTCCAAGAACTTATAACCTTAAGCTCTGATAGATTCCACTTCGTAACAGAGCTTCACCAATTCTCTTATCAAGGATCTCAAATCCTAAGCTCTGAACTACACTATGTAACAGAGTTTACCAAACTCAATTGCCCATGGCAAAGATCTCACAACCTAAAACTCCGATCTATCTCCAAGATCTTATAACCTTAGGCTTTCGATTTTCACTTAGTAACAGAGCGTATCAAGCTCTACTGTCCAAACAAGGATTTCATAACCTAGGCTCAGATACCAATTTGTAACACCCCAATTTTCACAACTTGGATTTATTATAAAATCCTAATATTACAATACATTGCGGAAGCGTCTAACCAGCAGAAAACTGGGTGTTACCGCCACGCTCAGGTATCTTTCCTATACCCAAACGTTAAGGCTAAACTTACAACCTCAAAACCATATCAACATCCAAAAGTGTACACATGGAACTAATCCTCCAAGGGTGTCTATTCTAGGATAGAGTAGTCTTCAACCTCGACTCCCATCCTATTCAGAGCTCATCGGCCACAAAGGGCCCACGCTAGACTTGATCTGATAAGGTACACAATGAAGTGTAGTTAGCGCGACGGCTAAGTAAGGATATCCATGATCACTCGAAAATAAACAAAGGTTTTCAAAATAATTATTCAATAATAACAAGGTAAGATAACATTACCCAACAGTCGCAATCAACCTGCAAACATTTTAACAACAAGCAGTTTCACTTTAATTCAGTAATTCAAGCATATAACTCAGTCATTAATTCACCCGATGGTTAGCTCTCACACATCACCCGTGGTACACAATTCTCGCCTTACTCATAAGTGGGGTACGAAACACATCCACTTTTAGTTCTCGGTGGGGTACACAACACATCCAACTTTAATTCCTGAGTGGGGTACGAAACACATCCACTTTTAGTTCTCGGTGGGGTACACAACACATCCACCTTTAATTCCTGAGTGGGGTACGAAACACATGCACTTTCAATTCATACGTGGGGTACAAAACACATCCACGTTTAATTCACGGTGGGGTACAAAACACATCCACCTTTAATTCATGAGTGGGGTACGAAACACATCCACTTTCAACTCTCGCGTGGGGTACAAAACACATCCACGTTTAACTCACGGTGGGGTACGAAACACATCCACCTTTAGTTCTCGGTGGGGTACACAACACATCCACCTTTAACTCTCGCGTGGGGTACAAAACACATCCACGTTTAACTCACGGTGGGGTACGAAACACATCCACCTTTAGTTCTCGGTGGGGTACACAACACATCCACCTTTAATTCCCGAGTGGGGTACGAAACACATCCACTTTCAACTCTCGCGTGGGGTACAAAACACATCCACGTTTAACTCACGGTGGGGTACGAAACACATCCACCTTTATTTCTCATCACACGACTCCATCACCAATAACTCACTCAAATATATTCTCCCCACCCGCATGCTTAGGTTAGTATTAGTCACGTCATAGAAATCCAAGCATAGGAGTCATAATAATTTTCAAAGCACGAATATTTTCCAAATTAGTAAGGTACACAAAAATAATATTTTGCCTTCAAAAACACTCACCCGGATGCCCGTAGGCTTTCAAAATATCACAACATTCAAGGTTAAAACATCGGGGAAAAACCGGGTCGCAAACAAGTCGAAAACGAGTCCGCGTCGCGCGGACTCGCGGCTGGACGCACGGCGGACGCAGGCGTCCGAGCCGCGTCCGCTGGTTCGGCGTTCTTCGCCGAAACTGGACGCCCGCGGACGCGCGTCCGTGCCCGCGTCCAGCCTTTCGGCCGAGGCACCGAATCAGATTTCCCGCACTGGGCGCGCGGTGGACGCGCGTTGGACGCGCGTCCACGGCCGCGTCCACCCCAAATCTGCCAGAAAAATTCTGGCGCAGTCCGAAAGATTGAGCCGGTAAAAATAGTTCCCGAACTCTTTTTCACTTGAAATTTTTATGGTAGAACCCTAACTTATAGTACTTGATGTCCATAAAAAGTTTTGGTCACCTTGATCCACGAATAAACACAGAAAATTCCCTTTTTGCCCTTGGTCCGAAATATTTTTCTCTCTGGACCAGTTTTGGAAATAAATTCGAAAACCATACTTATACTACTCCGATCATTATGAAATTTTATATGCGGGTTCTAGACTTATAGATCTACATGTCCAAAAAAATTAGGATCAAAATACCTTACCAATTTTTCCCAATAATTTTCGGAAGTCACTGCCAGAGACTAGCTTGATTTTATTTCAATATTTTCACAAGTGTAAGTCTATATGGGCATAAATACAACATATACATGCATAAATTAGCTATGAACATGCATAACAAATTTATAAAAAAAATCAAAGCAAAGATTTTTGAGCCAACTTTTAGATCTATAACATAGCACATACTTTTCATATAAAAATTTCTAATTCACATAATCCCCTAGCATTTGCCTATCTCCAAGTGATTGAACCGACTTAAGGGATTCTTTACCTTTGTAGAAGACTTTTAAACCGTAAAAGTTGAGGATGTTCTCCTTGGAGTTCTTCTCCAAAAATCCTAAAGAAAATGCCACCATAATAACAATATTTTCATAAATCTTAAGTTCAAGCTTAAATCTTAGGAGGGATTGAACCGAACAAACCGAAGTTCTTACCTATAGTAGAGCTCTTGGAGTTGAAGAAATGCCTAAAGAGTTCTTGGATCATAAAGGAAGACTTAAGCAAATTTTTCCTCTTCTTCCTAGTGTGTTATACGAAAATGAAATGGAGAGTAGGAGAGAGATGAGTGTGATCTTGTTTGATTTGTTCTTGAAGACCAAGCAATCAAGTACAAAGCCTCCATACCTCATTATTGTTACATTAAATGGCCAAATCTTAGTATAGGATTGGATTTGCCACATGTCATCACCCCATGGATCCCTTATGAAGATATTAATTTAATTGGCCAGTTTGTGCTTAAATCAGATGAATGTTCGGAGGATTATAACTTAATTCGGAAAAATTCTAATACCAAAATTATCGTAAAAATATTCCCGTCGCAAATCACCAATTTTGGGAATTTTCCGGTAATCAGCCAAATTCAGGTTCAGAGTCCACAACAATTTATCCCTTACAGTCCATTTAGAATTTCTCTTGAACTAATTAAAAATTCAGGCCTAATCGTATGATACTTAATAATCCCAATTCTAGGGAATTCGAACTGAATCTTCATCCTTAAAAATTTTCCTCGGTTCGCAACCGATACGTAGTTCGCAGCTTATCGATAATTAATCCTTACGAGAAAAATTATTTCAAGCACCGAATAGTTTTCTCTTAAATGTCATAGCTTAAAAAAAAATTTATATCGCTATTCTCGAATCTTAACTTTGTCGTAAAAACCGAGGGGTTACAAATATGACCATTATTAGCTTTATTACAATTAATTCATTAATTTTAGCAAAATAATAATTCCTTAATTATACTAAAGTCTATTTAATTAATTAATTAATTTTGAAAAAATAGAAATATCTGTATAGAATAATAATTATTAGTGTATTAATATGAAGTCTGATCTAGACAATTATTACAATTAATTTCTTAATTTGTTAATTTTTTAATTATAATTATAATTGTAAATAAAATTAATTAATTAATTGTATGTATCTTTTT
>CP025659.1:1706942-1723744 GCA_003576665.1 Ipomoea trifida | reverse complement strand
ATAATATAAAATAAGTCTAACAAGAACGTCTAGCTGCCATCAAACTTGAAGCAATGTCATTGCGAATACTTGCCATCTCTTGAGTTCTCATTTCTTCTTCACCTTGAGCAAAATTAACTTCAACATCTGAAAAATATCTGGAGGTATGAATTCAGGGTCTTCGTCAATAACTCTAAAAGCTGGGTCTTCAATCGTACTTTTTCTAATATAGTTGTGTAGTGCAAAACATGAACAGATTATCCTATTTTGATCTATTAATGAATATCTTGGCATTTTTTGTAATATCTTCCATCGAGCTTTAAGAACACCAAAAGCCCTTTCAATACAACTTCTTAACGATGAATGAGCTCGATTAAATACTTCTCTAGATCCATCCCCTTGGATTTGCCCCACGAAACTCCGATTGATGATACCTTGTCTTGGGGTAAGGTGTCAAATACCCTTCTCTTTCTGGGTAGCCTTTGTCGACCAAATAATATTTGCCTAAATGAATACAATAGTGATATATATTTATTTGGGCAAATATTATTTGGTCGACAAAGGCTACCCAGAAAGAGAAGGAATATATCTACTATCATTGATAATTTGTGGTGGAATTTCCTTGAACTCCGAATCTTTTGGTGCAAGAATATCTCTTGAAAATCCATCCATAATATTCAGAACTTTAAAAGTTCTACTCACAGTTTCACCGGAATATTGAAAACGCTCTTGAGTATCCCTATTAGGAGCACCCTTACTAAGTACATATACAAATAAACCCACTTTCTCCAATATTGACATCCTTGAAGACCTCAAACCATACTTATTTTCTAAAACAACACACAGTTGATAAAATACATTTTGATTCATTCTAAAGGTGTTAAAATACCGCTTTTCATGACCATTTAATAATTCATCCATCCATCTTTATCCCGTTAAATAAGAAGTCATACATGGTTCTTTGTATATATGATTCAAAAAATAGAAACACATATTGCACATGTTATCAAATCCCAAAATTCATTGTCATTTTTCAAATACTCTTGATAATGGAGATATTGTTGATTATATAGGAGAAGTTGTGTTGCATATCATTATTATCCATACCTGCATAGAAACAAATAAAACTTGCTCTATAAAACTTATAAACATAATAAAACAATTTCATAAATTTGATAGCAAAAAGTAATAATAGCATAACATAGTTTGAAAGTTAAGTATTCATAAACCTTCTTTACAAAAAAAACTACACAATCCATCATGAAAATCTTCATAAGTTTGACGGCAATGGTCCCCCGACTATTGTGATTTTCCAAAATTGGTCTTCGTCTTTTAATTTGGACAAAAAAGACACTTGACTTTCATATTTGTTCCAGCATTATTGGTCCTTCCGTGAACTCTCAGTTTGTTGGGCATTAATGTAGGGGCTAAAATGGTCATTTCATTAGCTTCCTTTCTTCTTCCTCATGTTTCTGACTAGAACAGTCGTCTGCCATGGAAGCTTACAACATTACTGCCATTTTGGCCAAGTACAAGGAGTTCTCTACCTTCAACCACTACTTATCACTCACCTACCTCGTCGCCGACATCAACAACCGCGACACAATCATTGTCTGCGTTGTCAATGACGTCGCCATGGCAGATCTGCTCGCCAAGCACCACTCAATCTACACCATTAAAAATATCTTCTCCCTCCAAGCGCTTCTGGACTACTACGGCGCAAAGAAGCTCCCCCAACTCACCAATGGCACTGCACTCACTACCACTATGTTCCAAGCCACTGGCTCCGCTCCCGGCGCCGTCGGATTCGTCAATGGGACTGCTTTCTTGGAGAAACTCTTTCCTTTATTATCACCTGAGTTAAACTCCATTGAACAACAAGTTAGCCCGTTTAGAGAATGGCAGTGCTCAAAATACAAAAATATGTGACACAGGTACAAAATCAGGAAGTAATAGCAACACAATAATAAGGAAACCACTACTAACACTAGGAGACCTTATAATGATGAACCAAAGAAGAAGCTATCAAAGAAAAGCTAACCAAATGCAGAGACAACGTATGCCTATGGTAATCTTCTAGTTTCTACACTAATTTTTTTTCAAAAGCTTATTTTACACTCAAAACTATTCTATGCTTCATGATAAATTACAAAAAAATAATATGCCAAGCACCAATAGAGAGAACTTAAAATGGAAACGTCTTATTTTACCATCATTTGTTGCAGAAATTCATAGAGAGGAGTGATATTGGATGCTGCATGTTTGGAGTTGGAAGAAGTGTTGAAGGATTGCACACTAAATGGAAGAGGCAATTGGTTTTTATGCTATGGTTTTACGGCCGTAGAGATTCCTTACAACATTTAATTTCCATCATTCATATCAAAGTGCACTGCCGTCGGCCGCGGCGAAAGCGCCTAACAAATTGAGCAAGAAGAAAGCAAACTACTAAAATGACCATTTTAGCCCCTACACTAACGCCTAACAAACTGAAATTTAACAGAAGGACCAATGCTGGAACAAATATGAAAGTCAAGTGTCTTTTTTGTCCAAATTAAAAGACGAGGACCAATTTTGGAAAATCACAATAGTCGGAGGACCATTGCTAGAATTAACTCATAAAACAATTTCATAAATTTGATAGCAAAAAATAATAATAGCATAACATAGTTTGAAAGTTAAGTATTCATAAACCTTCTTTACAAAAAAAGCTACACAATCCATCATGAACATCTTCATAAGTTTGACAGCAAAAAGGTAGCATAATAAAGTTAGAAAGTTAAATGTTTATAAACTTTCTATACAAAAAAATTACACCACCCATCATGAACATCTACATAAGTTTGATGGCAAAAATTAGTAGCATAACATAGTTAGAAAGTTAAAAGTTCATAAACTTTCTACACAAAAAACACCACCACACTTCATGATCAAAAGCTAAATAAGTTTAGCTTTTTGGATATTTTTCATGGTCATACAAATACTTAATGTATCCAAGCCTACTCTCATCATCTGGCAATCCAAAAAAAATAGATCTTCTTTGAGGATCTTCAATCATTGTGCAAGCAAAGAAAAATTCGGGGGCATGAGGCTCCAAACCGGGCAAGCTACACACTTTTGCCAAAGCATCTTCAACACCATACTTTGTTGTACTAGCACTCGTTGTATTTATCATATTCATGTTGCTATCCATCATGTTCCTCATTGAAGTATTCATTTCTTGTGTCGAAGTATTCCTTTCATTAATTTGTTGCATCAAGTCATCAAGCATTTGATGGATTGTGGCAACCCCTTCTTTTTTAGTAGAAGTCCTTGCACTCTTATTACTTTGTGATGAATCACCCTCAAAAGCTTTTACGTCTTCTTATGTCATCCCTCTCAACATGTGTCACTTGAGGGATAGGAGTAGGGGTAGGACTAGACTCTCTCCATACATCATCCCATGATGCTCCCCCATAGTAATTGTCATCACCATTATTATTAAGATCCATGTCATCAAGAGAAACATGTTCATCATTAATCCTATGAGTTGGGGAAGGAACATATACTTTCTTGTTCATGAGGAGAATTGGCTACCGGACTAAACTTGTACTTTCCTTGGGCATAAGATCCAAAAACTTGATCTATTCTATTTTCAAGCTCGGGCTCAATCCCTTCCTCTCGAAAAGTATATATATATATATATATATATATATATATATATATATATATATATATATATATATATATATATATATATATGATCGCGTTCAGGTGCGAACTGGCCGCCCAGGAGAGAACTGTGAACGAATCACAGCGCGCCACGTGTCCAGAATGTAGTTGCATATAACGTTATAATTAGGTGCACGTCATGTTATAACTAGGTGCACATAGGTGTACCCAGGTGCATAAATGTTAACAAGGTAAATTACTTGCACCTGCAAGTGAAAATAGGTGCACACGTGCAAGTAAAATGTATTACAAGTGCAAGTAAATTATACAATGAGCATCAATACTAAGTGCACCTAATGTTATAACTAGGTGCACCTAATGCTATAACTAGGTGCACATAGGTTACACCCAGGTGCATGAATGTTAACAAAATAAATTACTTGCATAAGTGCAAGTAAAATGTATTGCAGATTCAAGTAAAATGTATTACAGGTGCAAGTGAATTGTACATTGAGCATCAATACTAAGTGCACCTAATGTTATAACTAGGTGCACTTAATGTTCTAACTAGGTGCAACCTATGTTATAACTAGGTGCACCCTATGTTATAACTAGGTGCACCTAGTTTGCACCCAGGTGCATGAATATTAACAAGGTAAATTACTTGCATTTGTAAGTGAAAGTATTTGCGAAAATAGGTGCATGAATATTAACAAGGTAAATTACTTGCACTTGTAAGTGAAAATAGGTGCGAAAATATGTGAACTTGTAAGTGAAACTAGGTACACTGGTAAGTGAAACTAGGTACACTTTTAAGTGAAAGTAGGTACACCAAAGTTCCAGTTATTTACGAAAATGCCACCGCGTCATTTTTTTAAAATTGCATCTGATTCGTTAATCTGGACACGTGGACGACTGTGGAGCGTTCTCATTTCCTACCTGGGCGAGAGTTTATATATATAGGGTTGCGAACTCTCGCCCAGGTAGGAAATGAGAACGCTCCACAGTCGTCCACGTGTCCAGATCAACGAATCAGATGCAATTTTAAAAAAATGACGCGGTGGCATTTTCGTAAATAACTGGAACTTTGGTGCACCTAGTTTCACTTACAAGTGCACATATTTTCGCACCTATTTTCACTTACAAATGCAAGTAATTTACCTTGTTAATATTCATGCACCTAGTTTCACAAATACTTTCACTAACAAATGCAAGTAATTTACCTTGTTAATATTCATGCACCTGGGTGCAACCTAGGTGCACCTAGTTATAACATAGGATGCACCTAGTTATAACATAAGTTGCACCTAGTTATAACATTAAGTGCACCTAGTTATAACATTAGATGCACTTAGTATTGATGCTCATTGTACAATTCACTTGCACCTGTAATACATTTTACTTGAATCTGCAATACATTTTACTTGCACTTATGCAAGTAATTTATTTTGTTAACATTCATGCACCTGGGTGTAACCTATGTGCACCTAGTTATAGCATTAGGTGCACCTAGTTATAACATTAGGTGCACTTAGTATTGATGCTCATTGTATAATTTACTTGCACTTGTAATACATTTTACTTGCACTTGTGCACCTATTTTCACTTGCAGGTGCAAGTAATTTACCTTGTTAACATTTATGCACCTAGGTATACCTATGTGCACCTAGTTATAACATGACGTGCACCTAGTTATAATGTTAGGTGCAACTACATTCCGGACACGTGGCGCGCTGTGATTCGTTCGCAGTTCTCTCCTGGGCGGCCAGTTCGCACCTGAACGCGATCCTATATATATATATATATATATATATATATATATATATATATAACTATTTAAAACTAAAGTAAGTCAACTTAAAATATAACTAACCTTAATTTTCATAGCCCACCATTCATCGTTAGCACTTATAGTCCCTTTTACATTATCCCATCCTAGTCCCGTCTCTTTTGCTTTCAATTGTTTCCATAAGCTCCATCTACTTCTCATCTAATCCACCTTATTTTTGAGTTTATTTTTATCCCATGCCAAGTTACTTTGGTTGTTGAACTCTAATTCAATCTTTTTCCACTTCAACCTTCTAGAGGTGACTCCACCTTTTTTCCCCTTACTCGTTTCAACATATATATTGAATACAAAGGTCACAAAGTATGTAAAGTAGATCTTTCGACCAATTAACTCTACCTCCATGATTTTCATATTTGTTGTCATTTCTACTTCCTTGACTTGTATTTATATTTCTCTTTTGAGTTGATGACATCTAAACATGAAAATATGAATGCAAAGTAACATTTTAGATTAATAGAATGAAATATACATCAGTTGCAGTATTAAATAGTGGGAATATTGGGATTAATATTAAATGAATAGAATATTAAATGGTGAAATATTGGGATTAATGAACTATACATCAGTTCCTAATTCAAAATTTTTATATATAAATTTTGGGGGTGTATGAACTATACAGCAGCAACAAAAACATTATAAGAATGGACACTCACTGCATTTCACACTACCACATTGCTGCTATACTAACATACTATACTAACATACTACCTCTGCAATTCACACTCTGCAATTCATACTAACTCATTGTACATACTCACAGTCTCACTTTCTCTGCAGTACAAAAACCTCTATTGCATACATACAATAGACACATTACACACTCCTTACTGCACACATAGACACATTACATCAACAAACTCGCAGGAATCAAAGCACAAAAATGTCAACAAATTAAAAGAATACACTAGCAAATCTCCGTTCAAAGCACCGTAAATATACAACAAAGTCGCAGGATTCAAAGCACAAAAATGTCACATTCATGTAGAAACAAAACGAGAACACCTGGAAAAAGAGAATCAGAAATCATACCTCAGAAAACAATGGATGCGTAACTCACATAAACCTTAGGTCGAAGATACGATCCACCGTAGCTTGCCGGAAAGCTTGCTAGAAACAGAGGTGTGCAGAGTAGCCCGTGAGCAATTTTTGGCCTGAGAGTAGATTTGAAACGGAGAGGAGTAGATCTGCGATGGAGAGAAGTCTGACTGAGAGAGGAGAGAACCAAATAGCGACTGAGAGGAGATGAGTAGAAATAAGGGCAAATTAGAACTTTGAAAATAAAAAAAGGAATAGCTATGTTAAACGCTGCTCTTCCTAGCGTGTCAAACTTGGCGGTTTGGATGGCGATTCGCTAATTGAAAAAGCTATTAACCAAACATCTTCTTTAGCGGTTTGACTTAGTCAAACCGTTAAAAATGGTCAAATCCGCTAAAAATCAGCGGATCAGCTGATAACCAAACATAGCCATAAGAATATTCGACACCACCTAATTAGTTTCATTTTATAAACCTTGTAGTTTCTTTTCAAAAACACTACAATGGGCTTGTTTGGTTATCAGCGGTTAGCATTTAGCGGTAGCGGGTTGTGTTAGCGGTTATCAAATAGCGGATTGTATTAGCGGGTTTGACCAACGGATTGTATTAACGGTTTGTAAAAAGATGTTTGGTAAAATTAGCTGTTTAGATTAGCGGTTAACATGTAAAATGACCAAAAGGGTATACATAATAAATATACATATATATATATATAATAACAATAACAATAATAATTATATTATAATAAAAATAATAATAACAATAATGTTAAAAAAAAAAAAAAATAAGAGAAAGAGGGGTGGGGGAGCCGCTGCGGCTCCCCTTTTGTAAATTTGTTTCCCTCACTTATCCCACATCGGTGGGATAAGTGAGAAAGGGAGCATTGAGGCTCCTATAAAAGGAGCCTCAAAGCTCCGTAATTTCCAATAGTTTGCCCAGCGGCCTTTGGGCTGCTGGGCGAACGCTAAGTTATTTTTTTTTTTTAATTATTATAAGGGCATTTTGGGGAAAGAAAATCTTTCCCCAAAATGCTGTTGCGAAACGCTGCTAATTATTAAAATAGCAGCGTTTCGCAACTTGGCGGTTTGGAGCAAATCCGCTGCTCCAAACCGCCATTAACCAAACAAGTTTTCAGCGTTTTGACCCTTGGTCAAAACGCTGAAAATGGCGGATCCGCCAAAATTTGGCGGATCCGCCATTAACCAAACAAGCCCAATATCATTTCAACTACTCTACAGCAATATTGAACATTTTTTAGTACATAATGTGAGAACACCTACTCAACTACATTTTATACACCCTACAGTTTCTTTTACCAAACACTCGTTTCTTTTTAAATACACTAGATCATAGTTTCTTTTTAAACACACTACAGTCTACAGTTTCAAATGGAACTACACATAAGAATATTTTACACGACCTAATCAGTTTCATTCTATAAACCTTGTAGTTTCTTTTTCAAAAACACTACAATATCATTCTGATTATACTATAATTTCACTAATGTGACTCTACAGTTTCTTTGATCAACATAGGCAATTACATGTCTTTTCACCTAGTCAGTTTCATTTTATACACCATGTAGTTTTATTAGTTAGAAACCTTAGTATCATTTTAAGTATGGCACAGTTTTATTTGAAATGATACACGTGTGATTTTTGTTCATGTTTGACAATAATATTTTATGTTTTGGAATATGCTTCTCACTACATGTTTTTGGTGGGGAAACATGACTGCATGTGTTGCAATGGCTGTAAAAAACCTAGAATCAACTTAAGCTCCAGCAAAATAGGTAAATATGATATTGCCTGATATATAACCATGTTATTACTTGTGCTAAAGCTATGCTCGTGCAATGGTGTTCGAAAGATGCTGAATACGAAGACAAAACTTATGAAAATGGGTGGAAAGAACAGTGGTGAAAATGCTAGCTCTGAGACAGTAAGTTTTTCTTGTTTGGTTGGAAAGAAAGTGGAGATAAAACTGCCTTTTGGGTTTTATATTTAAAAAAAAAAAAAAAAAAAAACATGATGTGCATGTCGCGATCATGTCATTGGACGGAGCCGTAAAATGACTGCGAATTTGCTGCTGCTTTACCGTCGGAAATAATTAATTAGCGCTGCCAAGAAATTCACGCTAGATTTTCAACTACTGCACCGCGAGAAAAATAATTGTTGTTGTCGTTGATGACTTAGGGCTGTTTGGTAAATAACTATTAGCTGATTAGATTAGTTGGTTTGAGTAGTTGATAACATTAATTGATTGTATAAAAGTGTTTGGTAAATTAGCTATTAGCTGATAATTGATTACATGTAAAATGACTTTCTTAAAAAATTAGATAGAAAAAACTATTTTGAGCAGCTTTTTGAATTTTAGTATTTTGAAGCAATAAGCTGTTACAAAAAGTTAATTAATTAAATACTAATATTGATTGTTTAACCAAATCAAACAGCTAATAATGATTACTAAAATTGGAGATAAGTTAACTATGTTACCAAACACGAAGTTACTTACCTAACCGAGTCGTGCTGTCCGGAGGGAATTTCTCCAGCCACCGTAGCCAAAGGAAAAACACCCTGAGAATAGGCCAAACCCCCGGAGAAGTAAGTATGTTCCGGATGGTCTGAGAAACCATAGCAGCCTCCTTGTCAATCACGAATTCGAAGCCCTCGGGGCTCAGGATTTAGCTAGGTGTTATAATTACATCATTTTATTGGATAAATTAAAAGATAGCTCTAATCCTTCCTAAGACACTTTAGCTAATGTATGGGAATAGTTATTTTTTTATTATAAATGAAAATAAAATGTGATTGAGTTGAGTCATGAAAGAAAATCAATTCTTTTTTTGTAACGGAGTCAGTAGTAGGGGTGGGCATTTTGGTCTTCAGTTCAATTTTTTCGGTTTCGATTTTGATTTTTCAATTTTAAAAAAATTAAACCATTCGGTTTGCAACAGTTCGGTTTTGGTTCGGATTTAATTTGGATCGGTGTTCGATTCGGTTAAGACCCTCTAATTTCAACATTTCTTACGCGACAAGGCGGTCAAGGGACGTTGCGACTTAATGGGCGTCGTAATAACTTTGCATGAAATATCGCATAACCTCAATCAAAAATCTAATATCTAAATATTAAATACCAACCTAACAAATTAAAAATTCAAACAAATTAAAATAAAAAATAAAAATTTTAATTTTAATTTCTAGAACTAGCTAGAACTGGAAATTCACTCCAATGAATTACTGGAATGAATTTCCAGTTTGGAATTTCATTCCAAAATTTTGGAATGTTTTGGAATGAAATTCCAAACTGGAAGAAATTCATTCCAATAATTCACTGGAATGAATTTCCAGTAAATTATATATATATATATATATATATATATATATATATATATATATATATATATATATTTATATTTATTTACAAAAAAATGTTCTTTTTCGGTTCGGTTCAGTTTTTAACCGATTCGGTTCAGTTTTTAACTGAATCGAACCGTTCAGTTCTTTTAAAACTAGAATCGATCGGTTTTTTTAGTTTGGTTCGAGTTACCCGAACCGTTTTGCCCACCCCTAGTCAGTAGTACTAAAAAAATGAAAGAAAATCAATTATCTTTTGTGAATCAGGTAATTTTTATTTTAACATGTCTTTCTATTTAATATAAAGTCCATATACTGCAATTTAATATTTATTATTAATAGACATTTATAAATATTTTAGTTTTTGAAAAATAAAATTCTATTTACATGGGCAGTTTTTTATTTTGAAAAATATAACTTTTTTAATTTTTTTAATAGCATGCATATTATAAGTATTTTTACCTCGATTGTACTTTTAAAAATATGAAATGTTAAAAGTTTAAATTTAACTATATATGTTTATTTTTATAGTTACGCTATATAATTTATGGCCAAATTATTATATAATATTATAATGCTTTTAAAATTATTACAATATATTAATTTTATAATTCATATAATTAATAAATATCAGTGCATCGCATCGGAGAAATACTAGTTTGTTTAATACCACATTGCATCATAATCAAATATTTATTTACCTCACTCTAAAAAGAGCATTGAATGAGTAGAGCATAATTCTTGTATTTAAATGTCAAGATTTAACTCTTGTGGTTCGCAGGCTATTGCAAGTTATTACACAAGAATAAAATTTATCCAGTGCGAATCCTTGTCAACAATTTATTAATTTATTTTTTAACTACCTCAATTATCAAGAAAGAAACACCAAGTTGGAGTCACGATTTAATTCTTGTGGTTAGAGGCTTTACTGCTCTGGGAGATTTGGCTTCCAAGTTGGAAAAATTGTTGATATGGATCCCTTGTGCGCAAAGTCAACATTATGGACTGATTACGAGGTTGTTTGGGTGACTCTCGATTTACCTCCTCTATCAACTTTTGAGTAGGGATTCTAGGAGCTTAGTATTAGTTTAGCGTAAATTGAAAACCTAGGGCCTGTTTACTAACTGAAAATTTTCTCTAGTTTTCTGGAAATTTGGAAAATTAGAAAACATAAAACATGTTTACTAGCACAGTTTTTATTTTGAAAATAGGAAATAATTTTTCAATTTTCTAGAAAACTGAAACACTATTAAAAACTGTTTTCTAAATGGAAAACAGAATAAGCTATCATCTATTAGACTATATGCCACTATAACTACATTCTCACAATTATCTACTTACATATTTGTTCATTACTATGATTACATTCATTATCAACTTTAATTGATTATTCATTCAGATATTTTTAATTATGTTATATCGGATACAAGTTTGGTCCAGATATCGAATATCGAAATTTCACATATATTACTATATTAGAATTCAAAATAAAAATTATATATTATATACATGTCATTCAAATGAATATATCCAAACATATTTTAAATATTAGCTCAAAAAATATTAATATTATCTAAACTAAATTTTATGTGAACTTAATGTTGGTTTAAATTTGAGGAATATGAGGAATAACATAGACGAGGAAATGAGATCTTCAGGCGTGATATCACTTTCCTATAAGCTTTTTAATCTTTCCTCTAAAAAGCAACGAGGTTTCAAGATTAAATCTTATGGGATACAAGAAGATGAAACAAAGTTCTTTGTTGCTTGAAAAGAAACTTTAGGAGAGTTTTGAACTGTGAAATAACTTGATAGAATGCAAAACTTGCTTCCTTTCATCAGATGACACTCCCTAGAATTTATAGAGAAAATTCTAACCATTGGGAGCAGTTACTGGAAGTTTATGGCTGTTTGGTAAACCACCTTTAACCATATATTTGAAATTCCAACTTGATTTTGGATAGGATAATCTGGTTTACGTAAGTTACGTACCCATGCATGATAAACGTGTTAAAATCACATTCTAGTCTTAATATCCCCAATGCAATATACTTGTTGCAAAATAAGAGATACTAAAACATGTGTGCGTTACTTACCCTTACATATAGCACATCAGCATTCGAGTCATAGAACGCTTCACAGATTCGCATCTCTCGAGAGTTGGAAGTTTGCAAAAAGACCATCGAGACATCTGTCGATCGAACTGATCTCTCGATGTATCTCTCGAACATTCCTATCTCTCGAGACATCGATGTTCCGCGAACTGATCTTTCGAATAAACTGACTTCTCGAGGTATCTCTCGATTATCCAAAATCATCTCTACCAAACTAAATAATACTTATAACTCCACAACTCCAAATATTATTTAAGCTTGCATGGTAGACATCTGAACCATTAATCTCCATTACTATATAAATATCCAACAATCCGCCTCTATTTATATAGTAAAGGTTAATTTTTTACCAAGATAAATCCAAAACGTGTGCATAAATGAAAGTGTCTTAAAGATTGAACTTCCACATAGTATAATACGCGATACATCAATTCGGATTGCAGTGGTGGACGAGCCTTGAACCACGCAGTCTCTTTGAAGAAATGTAGGTAAAATACACACAAATTTTACAGTCACAAAACTCAAAACTTGACACTATTAATCGCCATGTGTCCGTATCCATTCATGAACATATCCAAGCCAAACCCTAAGCTCTTTGAAGCGGCCACACTTCATGTTCACATAGGCTAATCTTTTAAATCATGCCCTGCAGTAAGCATTTTCTCAAATGATTAGTTAAGAGTAATCTCATCCTCTCACTCATGCAGAAAGACCAAGTACTGACTTCAGGGATACCTTTTATTTAGTACTTGCAGCCGATTAATGAAGTACTCATCAATCATTGAACTCAGGACCTAACGTAATAACTTAGGCGTGAGTTGTGCTTTCCTTCACCTCTCGACCAGAATTGGGTTTTAAACATATCCCTTCCGATGTTTTCAACACCATGTCCCTTGCCAAGGCTTTAGTAAACGGATCTGCTAAATTGAACCGGGACCGTACAAAGTCAAGTGCTACAACACCATTAACTAGGAGCTCTCGCACATAGCTATATCGCATGCCTATGTGTCTTGACTTGCCATTATAAACATTGTTATATGCTTTGGCCAGTGTAGTAGCAATGTCACAATGTACCAAAATCGGTGACATCGGTTTCGGCCAAATTTGAATTTCCATAATCAAATTCCTTAGCCACTCAGCTTCTTTACATGTAGAAGCTAATGCAATGAATTCAGATGCCATAGTTGAATCTGAAATGCAACTTTGCTTTTAGAAGCCCAGGAGATTGCACCTCCTCGAAGCAGAAACACCCATCCACTAGTTGAGGAATAATCTTCCTGATTTGAAATCCAACTAGCATCAGAATATCCTTCTAGGATGGAAATATCTCTCGAATACACCAAACCATAATCAATGGTTTTATTCAGATATTTCAAGATTCTTTTTAATGCCATCCAATGCACTGTACTAGGATTACTAGTGTATCTACTCACCTTTCCTACTGCAAAAGCAATATCAGGATGAGTACTAGTCATTGCATACATTAAGCATCCTATCACTTTAGAATACTCTAACTGAGAAACTGGATTTCCTTCATTTGGAATTAACTTCAACGAAGGGTCCATAGGGGTAGAAATTGGAGGACCAGTCAAGTGATTAAACCTTTTTAACACTTTCTCAATATAATGAGATTGTGTTAATTAATCGAACACCACCCTGTACGTTAGTTATTTTTATTCCAAGAATAACTTCTGCTTCTCCCAAATCTTTCATGGAGAAACTGGAACTAAGAAACTCTTTGGTTTCCTTAACCTTTTCCATATTAGTTCCAAAAATCAGCATGTCATCTACGTACAAGCAAATAATAACCCCTTGTCCTTGATTATCAAATTTGCTGTATATGCATTTATCAGATTGATTTATCCTATACCCATTAGCAAGCACCACTTGATCAAACCGATCATGCCATTGCTTAGGGGCTTAGCTTGTTTTAAGCCATAAAGTGACTTAATTAACTTGCAAACTTTATGCTCTTGCCCAGCAACCACGAAGCCTTCTGGTTGCTTCATATACACTTCCTCCTCTAATTCACCATTTAAGAATGCAGTCTTAACATCCATTTGATGAATTACAAGATTGTGTATAGCCGAAATGGCAATTAACAATCTAATGGCAGCAATCCTTGCTACAGGTGCATAAGTGTCAAAGAAGTCTACTCCTTCTTTTTGTTTGAAGCCCTGTGTGACAAGCCTGGCTTTGAACTTCTCGATTGACCCATCGACTTTCATCTTCCTTTTGAAGATCCACTTGCACCCGATAGGTTTACAACCACTCGGATGATCAGTTAATATCCAAGTGTTATTTCCCATGATGGAATCCATTTCATCATTAACTGCTTCTTTCCAGAAAGCAACATCATGAGAATTCATAGCTTCCTCAAATGACGTGGGATCACCTTCTATATTGAAATAGTAAAGATTTATGGTCTCCAAGGAACCTCTCGAACCTTCGACCAAATACATTTGGAAGTCTGCACCAAATGTTTTTGTCATTCTAGTTCTTTTACTTTTCCTAAGTTCAGGTTCCTTTGACACTGCATGATCATGAACTTGATCAACATCTTTGGATTTACTCGAACTAGGAATTAGATCCTTGGTTCTATCTATCGAAGTGAATCTATTTTCATCAAAGATAGCATCCTGTGACTCTATAACGGTATGTATCGAGACATAGTCATTAGGTTCTATCACATAGAACCGATATGCCTTGCTGTGTACTGCATATCCTATAAAGATAGAATCAATGCCCTTTTCCCCTAGACTTTTACGTTTAGGATCTGACAGCCTTACCACAGCCCTGCAACCCCAGACTCTCAAATAATTCAGGTTGGGTTTCTTGTTGAACCAAAGTTCATAAGGTGTTACCCTACTTCTTTTGTTAGGAACTCTATTGAGAACATAACAAGCGGTCAACATGGCTTCTCCCCAGAAACCTTCACTCAATCCGGAAACTGATAACATGCAATTTATCATTTCCTTGAGCACTCTATTTTTCCTTTCAGCCACACCATTTTGCTGTGGAGTATATGGTGTTGTGGTCTCGTGAATGATACCCACGGATTGAAAGAACGGTGGATCATAATATTCACCACCTCTGTCAGTGCGTAATCTTTTCACCAACTGACCAGTTTGTAATTCAACCTCCAACTTAAATATTTTAAACATTTCCAAGGCCTCATCCTTAGAATGTAAGAGGTACACATAGCAATATCTCGAATAGTCATCTATGAACGTGACTATATACCTTTTATTTCCCAATGAAGGGTTGCTATGAAAATCACACAGGTCACTGTGCACCAATTCGAGCAAAGTTGAATTCCTTTTTATACTAGGGAAGGAACTCCTAGTTATTTTATTTAACATGCATGCACTGCATGGTTCCTTGTTCAACCCAAAAGATGGTATTAATCCATCTTTAGCCATGTCAAATAAGCGAAAATAATTTACGTGACATAAACGTGAATGCCATAAAGATGATGAACGCACTGTGTAAACACAACCATCAACCTTATTAATATTAAGTTTGAACATATTACAACACAGAAATCCTTGGCCTACAAACGTACCGGCCTTGGACAAAATGAAACGATCTGCTTCAAATACAAGCTTAAAACCACACTTGTTCAATACAATGCCAGAAATTAAATTTTTCTTAACATCAGGGGCATGATACACATCCATGAGAGTCAGCTTCTTTCCAAACGTGAGAAGCAACTCCACTTGTCCAATCCCTTTCACCTTCACCATGGAATCATTTCCCATGTATAGGCTTGGACCATCTTCCAGATTTTTATAAATCTTGTAAAGATTTATATCCTTACAGACATGCCTGGTAGCCCCAGTGTCAACCCACCACGAGTCATCAGTCTGCATGACATAAACTTCAGATATCATAGCAATGAAATTTCCAGTGCTATCAGAAACGAGATTAACGAATTTACCTTGTTTCCATTGGCCACTTCCTTGGCCATGATTACCAGAAGATATGCCTTCCATCTTTTCCTTCCATTCTTCTTAAACTTAGAAGATTTTGAGGCATTTCCCGGTTTCCATTTCCCTTTGCGATTCCCATATGGTTTGCCTTCATCAGCAAAGTTGATGGTAGAACCCGAGGCACCGATTAACCTCCCACCGCCTTTTTTCTTATTCTCTTTCTGTCTGATCCCTTCCTCCACATACAGGTGGGAACCCAGTTGCTCCATGGTAAGCTCTTCCTTCCATGGCATCAAGGCACGATGTACCTTATTCCATGAAGGTGGCAACTTGTCTATGATACTGGCAATGGCAATGGAGTCATCCATATTCATGCCATGGTGCCTTATCTGTCCAAGGATTCTGACAATCTCATGGAATTGTTCCATGACTGAGCGATTGTCCACCATTCTGAATTCATTGAATTCACTTACCAGAAATTTCTTGCTAGAGGCATCCTCAGATATATATTTTGCCTCAAGCACATCCCATAGATCCTTAGAGGATTCCTCATATTGATAAATATCAAAGAGGGTGTCAGACATACCGTTCAGAATATGGCCACGGCAGGCGAGATCATCATTCTCCCATTTGAGCCGGCGACGGGTGGCTTCAAGCGTCTCATTCTCTTGCTCCACTGGCTTCGGGGTGCTCAGCACATATGCCACATTCAGGGCCGCAAGGAGGAACTTCATCTTCTTTTGCCATCTGCGAAAACCCACGCCTTCAAAGTGTTCCAATTTCGGAATGTTGACAGCAAAGTCAAGGAACCCAGAGTTCATCATTCCTCAGAAACTGGATTAAAAGCTTATAGAATGTTGGTTTAAATTTGAGGACTATGAGGAATAACA
>CP025659.1:1648053-1686898 GCA_003576665.1 Ipomoea trifida | reverse complement strand
ATTGTAAATTTCAGACCGTCGTTGCTAATTTTGACTAGGCTTTGACTTTGGACATAGAATGTTGCTAGACTCAAAATAAAATTGGGGTTCTAAAATACATATTTGGTTCATCAAAACAATTACACTATATTCCTAACATGTTGTGTACCCCACCGAGATTTAATAGTGGATGTGTTTCGTACCCCACTCGTGAATTAATGGTGGATGTGTTTCGTACCCCACCGTGAGTTAAACGTGGATGTGTTTCGTACCCCACGTGAGAGTTGGAAGGTGGATGTGTTGTGTACCCCACCGAGATCTAATAGTGGATGTGTTTCGTACCCCACTTATGAGTAAGGCGAGAATTGTGTACCATGGGTGATGTGTGAGAGCTAACCATCGGGTGAATTAATGATTGAGTCATTTGCTCGATTTACTGAAATAAAGTGAAATTACTTGTTGATAAAAAAGTTTGCAGGTTGATTGCGATTGTTGGGTAATGTTATCTTACCTTGTTATTATTGAATAATTATTTTGAAAACCTTTGTTTATTTTCGAGTGATAATGGATATCCTTACTTAGCCGTCGCGCTAACTACACTTCATTGTGTCATTTATTAGATGCAGTCTAGCGTGGGCCCTGTGGCCGATGAGCTCTAAATAGGATGGGAGTCGAGGTTGAAGATTACTCTATCCTAGAATAGATACCCTGAGGAATTATTTCCATATGTACCTATCTGGATATTGACATGGTTATTTGAGGTTGTAAGTTTAGCCTTAGCGTTTGGGTATAGGAAAGATACCTAAGCGTGGCGGTAACACCCAGTTTTCTGCTTGTTAGACGCTTCCGCAATGTATTATATTTTAAGGATTTTGTAATAAATCCAAGTTGTGAAAATTGGGGTGTTACAGATTATTTCTCTTTTTTCCCATATTTATTTTAGTAATAATATAATTACATAAGTCATATTACATATTGATCTTTTTAAAATGTATTATAAAAAAATTTATGCGTACATCGCACGGGTAATTGGACAATTATTTATTCTAATTCAAGCAAGGAAAACATCAGAAAACATAATCGATTCAACTAATTTAATCAATTGCGCTATATAATATTTGATGATATAATTTATATAATTGTATATCGATCCAAATATTCTTAAAATATTATAACAAATCCATTCCGTGCAACGCACGGGTGAAAATACTAGTAATAATAAAAAGTTAAGTTTCACTAATTCATCACTATTGGATTAAGAAGACTTTTTTTTTAGTACAGATTAAGAAGACTTAATTTATTTAAATATAAAAATTATTAAGATACATTTTTATTATCGATTATAATTATCAGTAATACTCATCTTTATTATTATTTGTATTACAAGTTAAAAACACTTATTTTGATTATGTTATAATAATTATTTTATTTTATATTAATTATTAATATTTAAAAATTGTACTAAGTATTTACTTATTTTAATTTTTGTCTTGTGTTGGACATTAATTTAATTACGCAATACGTTCATTATAAATAGTTAACAAAATATTAAGTTACTAAAGTTTGTATATAAGTGGAATAGAAAAAAAAAATTAAATGTGATAGTTTTGTAAATATCTTACAAGGAATAATTCAAAATATACAAGGTATCAATTCACATTATTACACCAATATAATTTCTGTTCGTTATAACGTTACCAATATTGACTCTTATTATATTTATATTTAATTATTTATAGTATTTTTTTATGCGCGATAAATAAGTGCCAAATATCAGTACTTTATATTAAAATCTTAGATTTATTTAGATTTCATATATTTATATTATTGTAAATAATAATAATAATAATAATAATGTAAAATATTTTTATAAATTTTATATTTATATTTTAGGAAATAACTAACATATAATTTCAATATATAATGTGTATATATTATTATTACTATTGAAGAAGATAAAAAAAAAATGGTAGATGCATGTGCATGGTAACAATAGTAGAAAATATGACGGAAGTTATAACGGTAGAGATATATTTGATATATTTGTCCAAAATAATATATAGTACAACTCTTATAGCATAAGGTATAAAAAACATAACGGAAAAACGGACATAAATGAAAGGTATAACATTCATTCACACGTAACGGAAAAACGGACATAAATGAAGGGTATAACATTCATTCACACTTATTAGTTTTTAGATTAGATTAGATAGATTAGATTTTAGATATTAAGTAAGTAGCAGATATAATATTAAATATATTGATCAAATTAAAAATTTATAAAATGTACTAATCATATTAAAAAGAAAAAATATCAATTGGGTATTGATTTTACAAGTCACATCGTGAGAATCACATGGCTAGAGAAGCGAAGTGTAGAAAAAAGCCAAAAACGTGAAGAATCTACCTGCAGGAAATAAAGGAAGATATTAAAAGATTTATTCGATTATTTTTCTGACATTGGTATCCCTTTTGTTAAATGATTATGGAATTTTTGGTTGGCATGAATTGCAATTTAATGTCAATGTAATTCAATGAAAGAAAAAAAATTATATTGTTTGATTGGAGAGAATTGCAATTATCTCAATTCAATGAATTGTAATTATAGCCTTTATAGGTCTCCATATGAATTGCAATTCATCCATACAAAGGAAAGGGAAAAGGAATAAAAATGGCATATCTACTATTGAATATTATTATTATTATTATTATTATTATTATTATTATTATTACACAATAACATTTTAATCTTTATATCACTTTTTTCCTTTTTATTCCTTCCTACCAAATAATGTACAGTTGTTATACCGTGGACCATGGTCCACATGCATTTTGGACCATAAGTCATGGCTGATACTGCAGTTGTGTTGAACTGATACTGCAGTTGTGTTGAACTGATACTGCAGTTGTGTTGAACGGATACTGCAATTGTGTTTAAAGGAAACTGTAGTTGCGCGGAACAGAGGTCATTTCATCCATCTGTAAATGCAGTTGTGTTGAACTGATAATGCAGTTGTGTTGAACGGATACTACAGTTGTGTTGAATGGATACTGCAATTGTGTTGAATGGATGAACGATCTCTGTTCCGCGTAACTGCAGTTTCCTTTTAACACAACCGCAGTATCTTTTCAACACAATTACAGTATCCGTTCAACACAACTGCAGCATCAGCCATGACCACGGTCCACAATGCATTGTGGACCATGGTCCACCATATAATTTGCGAATAATGTAATTCAAATTTCTATTTTATTCCACCTTATTCTTTTCACAGTGAATTATATTTTCTTTCCTTCTTAATTACTACCTTCGTCCCAAAATGGTTGTCTGGTTCGTTTAACGAGGCTTGACTGAAGTAATTTTTAATCCAATTTTTCATATTATTAAGTTTAGTATTAATATATAAATTTTATATATTTAGAAACTACATTAAAAGTACTATTAAACACAAAAAATTAAATTTAAAATAATAAAAAACTACTAAAGAAAATAAGCAAAGAAGGAAGAGTTGGTTTGACCAATGAATAGTAAATAGGACAGGTAAAATGGGATAGAGGGAGTATTTGTTTCCGACCAAACACCCGTTAGTGGATAAGATTGTTGCGTTAGTTAGGAATCCTTTTCAAGGTACTATAATTGTGGAGGGTGGATGTCTTTTCTTCTCTCTTTTCATTTCATTTGTACTACATTTATGATGGATAGTGAGTGAAAGGTTATTCATTTTTGCTAAAAAAAAAACGAAAAAAAGAAAAGAAAAATCGCCCTATAACTGCTTAGTTGGAATCAGTCGCAATAAAACTCCTAAGAGCATCCTTATCAATGGAGTTTCTTCGCGATTTTTGAGAAGTTTTTGTAAGTGTGATTAAAAAATAAAAAATAGGAGGGGACGGTAAAAAATTAAAGCAAATCAAATTTTTTAAAAATAAAAATAAAAAATTAAAGTTGTCAGGCGCGCCCAGCGGGGGCGTGCACTGCACGCGCCCAGTGCACGCCCCGCATGGGCGCTTGCTGTGTGCGAACAGCAGAGGATAGTGGGGCAATGATTTAGTTAGAAAATACTGTGCTATGAATCTTGCTTTGCAGAAGAACACCTCCCACTCTCTCTCATCCTCTCTCTCCTGCCACGGTGGCAATAAATCTGACATAAACCACTAAATATGCACGGGGTGTGATACTCTAAGTTTTTATGTTATTTTTTTAATAAAAAGTTTTTTTTTAGCGAGACTGCTAGTGTAACACATGAATGCATACATATCGTGTTATTTTTTTGGCGAATTTTACTGTAGATCATGATCCACACAACTGTATGAACCATGATCCACACACCTGTCCTGTGTGATTAGTTTTGTTTGTATAACATATTCAGTTCTATTTTATATATACATTGTATCTAATTTTATTTCATCACAACTAAAGTTTCATTTTGTTTTAACTACAACTAGTATAGTGCTCGCGCGATCCACGGAATAAAAACTGTTAAACTTATTGTCCAATTATATGGAATAATAAAAATTTAATCTATTATATTAAAAAAACATTAAAAAATTTTACAAATTATATTTAATTTGTGAATGAAACTAATAAAAAATAAACATGTAAATGGTACATAATAAATACTTAAATACAAATTATATTATTATTAAAAACAAAGTTTTACAAAATTACAAATTATTAAAAATTGTATGATATAGTGTTTGTGGTAGATGTAGAAATTGTACTTAAGTCATTGGAAATCAATATATTGAAATGAAATATTGTTGTCAATAAGAAAAAATTATACTCCGTATTATTTAAAACACAAATTACAAATTATTAAAAATCTCTTTATAAACTACATTAGCAATAGAATTACAAATGTTTTTTGATTCATCGCAAACTAAAATTGATAACACACAATGACACAACTATCACTTTTTTTTTTACAAAAATATGAATATTGCAATTACTTCATTACAGCTATTTTTGAAATTCATTTTTAAAATATTTTTTTTTCACTACCCAAAAAAATCAATACAAACTTTTTACTCCGCCGTTGCTTGCTCAGACAACCGTCGCCGCTTCGCCACCGTTGCTACACTGCGAACTCCAACATGCACTTGTATGTATTTGTGTTTCAGCTTAGGGCTGTGGAGAAAAACTTAGCCCATAGTTCTTAGTTTATACCAATAGCTTTATTCTTTTTCGTCTTTGATGTTTGAATGCTTTCATAAATGGACTCTTGAAGTTGAACCAACTGATTTTGTCAAATTGAAAGTTGAAAACGCTCCCAAAATAAAATTAATAGTGTGGTTATTCAAGTTTTCTATAGCATAGTTAGAAAAGTTGTTTCTATGTCTTGACTGTAAGGAATGGTTTACCATTTCATTGATCGTTGATGTAAACGTTTTATGTTATGAATTAATGGAATAGCTACGTTTGCCTTAAAAAAAAAAGTAAATTCCCTTGAAAATTGTATGCATAAAGTAGGCGTAACCTTACAGATTAAACAATGTTTGCTTAGTTACTTTTATAGTAAGTACTCGGTAATACATGGTATTTTTATCGTTATATGATTACATTGTTTTTAAATGTTTTGATAGAGATAAACCTCTAGCTTATCACCGAGAGAAACTGCAGTAGTGGCTTCAAGGTGAAACTGCATATGAACTTTCTGGTATGCTAGCAATCTTTCTGTTAGCAATTAAATATATATATATATATATATATATATATATATATATATATATATATATATATATATATATATATATAAAGAAGAAAAAAGCAAAAATATATATTTAAGGCACTTACTTGAGTTTGAGTTTCATTGCTATTATGATCATAATATGCTCTTCAGGTGTCAATGACAATTATATTGCTTGGTATGCTGTTGAAATCCTTTAAAAGGGTTTATATAAGCTTTTCTTGTTTATATATGATTTTCTTAACATGTGTGTCCATACAATTGCCTGCCTCATTCTCACCCCTAACCCTTCACCAAAACAATGGAGAAACAGAAAAAAAAAAAATAGAGGAAGTAGATATTGTAAATTGAAATAGAGCTTTAAAATGATATAGATAAAGAGAATGATGAGTTATTACCTTGGCTTTAATGTAAATGTGGTACTTCAGTGCAGGGCATGTACAATGGAGCAGGGACTATGAAACAACGAACTATCAAACCGTTTCAAACCGAACCGAATTCTAATGTTAAACCGAACGGTATAAATTTTTTAAAATCGAAAAATCGAAACCGAAAAAATCCAACCGAAGCCCGAAACGCCCACCCCTAATACATACAATAGTTTTATTACAGTGAGGCATGATATTGAATTTCATTTTATACACTGTAATCTTATTACAAAACTACTAAATTATAATCCTAATTCAACTACGGTTCCATTGGACAAGAGTTAATTCCCAAAATGGTCCTCCAACTATGACCTTTTCTTAATTTGGTTCCTTGACTTTTAATTGCACCCAAAGTGATCCCCTAACTATTGAATTTTAAGCCAAAATAGTCATTCGTTAGGTTTGGCGTGAAGTAGATGTTAAAATGAAGGGTAATACGGGTAATTCACGTTTTATTCTCCAATTTAATGAATTTGTGATCCCATTTCAGCAGGTTGCGCAAGTCGCGTTAAATTCAATTTTCACCTTATATATATATAAATTTCAACATTTTTTCTACTGCCTTCTCTTTGCTCTCTCTCTCTCCCTCCTCAAGAGTGGGAGTAACAAAGTCAGGGGCAGATCTATTGTTGTTGTCGCCGTCGCCGGACTGCCGGAGCTTCAGACTGCCATCCTGCGTCCCTGCATCAGACAATTGTGATTTGCATTCTACGTAGAAGTTTTTTTTTTTTTTTTTTTGTTTAAGTTCAGCAAATATCCACTCAACCAAACAATTTCGTTCAACAAAGGAGATTCTAAATTTTAAGTGCCACAATTAAGACAATGGTGATCTTTTGCACGAGCTCCGCACTTGTAACAGAAGGTGCACTTACACTGCACATCATAAAATGGCAACCAGAAACTCTCTCAACATACACCCTGCAATTAGGGCACCTCATCCATTGCTTTTGATTCGCGATATTCAGCAACAATAAATCCTCATTCTCCCTCTCGTTCTCATGCATCTTCTAAAACTCAGAGCAAACAATGCTAGCATGCCATGGAACCTTACACTTAGCGCAGAACAATCCGCGGCCTTCGGGGCACTCAGATTCCACAACTTCAATCTTTTCATTGATGAGAAGCGCAGAGCAATCCTTTAAGGGGCAATAGAATTTTTCAGAAGCCAACACCAAAGCCTCGCATAACGCGTCCCCCCAACGATCAAACACTTGATGCGGCAAAATCGAGCGGCAGTTATGAGGCTCCACCACCCCCGTGCAGCTAGAAATAGGGTAATTGATTTGGGGGACGTTTTGTTGGAGCTTCGGAGCTACAAATTTTGAAATGCAATCGGAGCAGTAGGAGTGTTTGCAGGCTTTGATTCTGAAATTGTCGCTTATTTGCTTCGCATCGCAGCATATTTCGCAGATGAAGAGGGAAGCAGAGGTCTCCATGGCGTCTTCCACGTCTATATAGACGGGTTTGGAGTTAGAATACTCGGGTTTTATCTTCGCCGGCGTCGGCATTGCCTCCAGAATCTGAATTTCGTCGTCCGGGTTGTCTTGGGTGAGGTCGATTACGACTCTCGAGACGCCTAGGGTTCCTTGGCCTTGGGAGAGGTCGATCACGACCCTGTTCATACCATAACCACTGGATTCCGCAACCATGATGACGCTTTTGCTCTTGTAGTCTTCCACTGAAATTGATTCCATCATCGTCGTGTCGTCTGTTTCCCTCGTAAGTGTTGTCCTTTGAGTGTAGAGGAGACAATTCATCCTGTACTACCTTTTCCTATTGGATCAAATGCTGCGTAGAAGTGAATTTTGGGAATTGGGGGCTTGGGGCTAGTATCGTTAATTTGGAGAAAAAACACAGCTGGTCAATCCTCTAAACAAGAAACAATATAAAATATCCATTTTACCCTTCTATTTAACGGCATGTTCATGCCAAAGCTAACGGAGACCATTTTGGCTTAAAATTCAATAATCGGAGGACCACTTTGAGTGCAATTAAAAGTCAAAGAACTAAATTAAGAAAATGCAATAGTCAAAGGACCATTTTGGGAATTAATTCCATTGGACAATATACACTTAAATATGTGAAACTATTACTCAATTTCATTTTATACACACTATAGTTTCATTACAATACAACTAAAATATCATTTTGATATAACTAGCTTTTCATTTGACAATATACAATCAATATGTGAGACATGTTATTCAGTTCTTTTTTTTTATACATACTGTAATTTAATTTTAACAAAACTAAAGTATCATTTCAATTTAACTGCAGTTTTATTTGACAATATAAACTTAATATGTGAGATATGTTATTCAGTTTCATTTCAACACAACTAAAGTATCATTTTCATTTGATAATATAAACACAATATGCGAGACAATTTATTTAGTTTCATTTTAGATACATTGTAATTTCATTTTGTTCTGACACAACAATAAACACTGTTTTTTTTTTACTTAAAAAAATGGTGCCATTTTCATACCATGGTCCACCGTATAATAATTAACTCTTTTCCTCAACTAGGTTTTTTTCCACTGGGATTTTCAAGTGAGGTATAGTTAATGTCTAAGGATGAGTGTTGCGAATAAATATACGTAGACATTACTATATGTATTATTCTATGATAATAAGTCTTCACCTTTTGTAGTATTATAGATATATTAGAACTCTGTATATCTTGTAAATATTATACTAAATGATGATGATTATTACTACGTAAAAGATTGATGGTTCTCTTTGTATCTGGTCATCTCTTTTACTTTACTGTATTCATATTATCTTCCTGAAATCGAGATGATACAATTGTTCACACAGGATCCAACTAGTTTCACAACAATTTTGATTATATTAAAAATTAATATTTTATGTTTTATTAATTATTAATATTTAAAAATTGTCCTAAGTATTTCCTTAGGGTGTGTTTGGAAATCCGGAAAATGATTTCTGGAAATCATTTTCCGGGTTTTTGGTGTTTGGGAAGAAGGGGGAAAATAGAGTCAATGGAAATGAACTTCTTGGTCAATGGAAAATAAGCCCAATTTTATGGAAAATGACTTCCCCTTTTGTTGGGGGAAGTCATTTTCCAAAGTTTGCTTCTTCCTTCTCATTTGCTTATTCCATCTCCTTAGGCCCCCTAAATGCTTTAACTTCTTCATCTTCATCCTATCTTCTTGACATCTTCAACTTTTTCTTTTTGTTTTAAAGTAATAATTTATTTTTTTTTATTATGAGATAGATATTATGAGTTTTATTTTTTTTATTTGACATCTGAAACCAATCGGCCACTTTTATTTTTTTTATTTTTTTTTATGAGATAGATATTATTTTGTTGTGAATTTTTTGTGATTATTTTATTTTTTTGGATTGTATATTTGTTATAAATGTTGTTACATTTAAACAAATTAATTAAAATATTCAATTATATAATTCTGTTCATTTTCCTACCCATTGTCTGGAAAATGAGCCAAACACACCAACACAGTTTTCTGTTCTGCAGCCAAACACAAGAAAGGAAAATATTTTCTGGAAAATGACTCATTTTCCAGAAATCATTTTCCAGAAACCATTTTCCTGCTTTCCAAACACACCCTTAATTTAATTTTGTGTTGGACCTTAATTTAATTATGCAATACGCGCATTATAAATAGTTAATTGAATATTTCATTATTAAAGTTTGTACATAATAATAAAAAAAAAATAAATGTGATAACTTTGAAATGTCTTATTATTGTACAATGAATAATTTAAAATATACAAGGTATCAATTCACATTATTACACCAATGTAATTTGTATTCTCATTATACTCTTACCAATATTGACTTCTATTATATTTATATATAGATAGTAGATATAATATTAAATATATTGATCAAATTAAAAATTATAAAATTTACTAATCATATTAAAAAGAAAAAATATCAATTGAGTATTGATTTTACATGTCACATCGTGAGAATCACATGGCTAGAGAAGAGAAGTTGTAGAAAAAGCCAAAAACGTAGAGAATGGCAAATTATATCGTGCACCGCGGTGCACATAACAATATGCACCACGTACATAAACGACGTTGTTTTGAACATTGTAAATTAACCGTCCGTTCTTTTGGAAATCATGTTTCCCAGTTCGACCGGTGTTTGTATTTATGTTAATATTCTGTGTATTCCAGGCAATCATTCTGTGTATTCTAGGTAACCGTTCTGTGTATTATAGGCAACTGTTCTGTGTATTCATGTTAGTAACACATGTTGTGATGTGTTTGTGCATTCGAATGTTTAGGAGGATGAATTCTATGTATTTTGTGTCAATATTCTGTGTATTCATGTTATTAACACAGGTTGTGATGTGTTTGTGCATTCGAATGTTAGGAGGATGAGTTATGTGTATTTTGTGTCAATATTCTGTGTATTTTGGGCAAACATTCTGTGTATTCTAGGCAAACGTTCTGTGTAGATAATGATTATGTGTATTCCGCATCCACTAACATCTGTGTATTTTGTGTCAATATTCTGTGTATTCTGGACAAACATTCTGTGTATTATAGGCAAACGTTCTGTGTATTCTAGATAATGATTATGTGTATTATAGATAATGAATTTCCTGGAGTTATTCGCATCCGCGTCCACTAACATCAAAACGATGTCGTTTACATTCGTGGTGCACATTGCTATGTGCACCGTGGTGTAGAGTATAACGATTGGTGAAGAATCTACAGGAAATAAAGGAAGACATTAAGGTTGTGTTTGGTACACTATAATTGTAATTTATTTACAATATAATGCTTTAGTCTGTCAAATGACATTCTTCGGTTGAAAAAAATTGTAATTTTTTTTTATTAAATTGAAATTCATGGCTATTATTATTTATATTATATCACACGAACAGTTTAATTTTTATATCACTTTTTTCATACACATTCCCAATAATTTTATTTCTACTTACCGAACAATGTAATTTAAATTTTTACTTTATTATCATATTAATCTTTTCTCACCAAATTATAATTATAATTCCATTTCTCACTAATTCTCTTCTTCGAACCAATTACTCCATAAATATTTATTTGATTATTTTTTTAATATTTGTATATATTTTCTTAAATGACTAGTGTATAAGATTGCCCTGGGAATCCTTTTTCTAGGTATAACTGCAGAGGGTGGCTGTCTTTTTCTTCCTCTTTTCACTTCATCTGTACTGCATTATGATGAATAGTGAGTGAAAGGTTCTTCGTTTTTGCTAAAAAAAAAAAGGAAAATAAAAGGAAAATCGCCCTATAACTGCCTAGCTGGAATCTGCCGCAGTAGAACTCCGGGGGGAAGAGAGAGAGAGAGAGAGAGAGAGAGAGAGAGAGAAGAGAATGGCGCCGGAGACGAAGGAGAAAAAGGAGGGTAGTGGAAGCGAAAATGTGAGGCCACAGTCTACGAGGAAGAAGAAGGCGCTGGGATGGATAGAGTGGCTGAGGGGGTTGTTGTTCGTGGTGTATGAGCTGCTGTTCCAGAGGATAGCCGCAAGCCACTTGGAGAACCCTATGCCTCTCCCTCCAGTCAATCATCTCACCTGTATCGTCACCGGCTCCACCAGCGGTATCGGCCGAGAAATCGCTAGGTAACTCAACTCACTCCCTCTTTCATTTCAATGTCAATTCCAACTCTTGTGGTTGGAAATGGGGATTAGTTTTACAACGCTTATTGAATCATTCATCAGTTCAATGCTATTGGAAAAACTGTCTTGCGTATGCTTAATCACTTGATCTATGAAACTAAAGATTAAAGTCAACGTTTTACATATTACTCCGTATTAGACAGTTCAAAGAGGTAAAATGTATGTAATAAGCGAGAGTGGTGCCAAAAGGAGTGATGATTTAAAAAAAAATTGTTAGCTAATGTATAAGCTTGTTTTACAGATTCCTGTTTTTAGGAGAGGTTTGAGATGAACAATGTGATGATCACCCACAGGCACACAATCTCACTTGCTTATTCACTGCCTAAGTTCCCTGTAGGATATATCAATGACACTAAGGTGTGTGAAAATATTGTATTAATTCCCTAAGGGAATAGTTTGATCACATCAGATAACAGTGCTTTGATATATGCTGCCAGCAAAAGGAGGGTGAAATTAGAGTGTTTTGCATCATAGCCTATGCCTTAGAGCTTAAAAGAATCTGGATGAATACCTTTTTCCCAAAATTTTAAATTGAATGGGATTCAGTTTTATGAAGAAAGATTGTGTAACCTGTAAAGGTTCAGTGCTGAGAGCCTCAAGTCTGGCAGAGGGATTTTATTTGTGAAAGTTGTGTTGTTAGACAATAGGGTATATTAAATTTGCCTCCACCAAGAAGGCAAGAATGTTAAGTCTTTCTTTTCATACTTAAAAATGATAGAAGGGTATATAATAGGAAAGTTCTATGTACTAAAGTAGTAACTTTTTATATGAGGCAGATGACGGGACATCTCAATAAAGAAAGTAAGACAAAGATAGTGGGATAGAGGGAGTATTAACTTTTGAACTATGCATATGCTCTTTCTTTTTGACCCTATGAATGTATTCTCAGTCATCTCTTGATGTAAGAATGAAGACAAGATAAACCTGTGTACCTGCCAGCCTTAGTCTTTTATTCTTACTTGCAAAGTATACATATGGGTACATGTATGCAAAGATATTTTTCATTTTTGCACAGAAAGTTGGCAGAAGCAGGGGCTCATGTGGTTATGGCAGTCAGAAATACAAAGGCTGCAAATGAATTGATAAAGAAGTGGCAGGAGGATTGGGCAGGGAAGGGCCTTCCTCTCAATATTGAGGTATATAATATGAACTTGAGATTGCATACTGGAAGTAGACTGTCTATTGCGTTAAATGAAATGTTCCATTAAATCCTATAGATGTGCTCTAACCTCATATTTATTTTTTATTTTGAAATGCTATGTGTTAAGTTGAAGGATACTAACTTTTGTGATTGCAATGTTACAAGGTCATGGAACTTGATCTTCTCTCCTTGGATTCTGTTGTGAGATTTGCAGATGCATGGAATGCACGTGCAGGACCATTACATGTCCTCATTAACAATGCTGGGATATTTTCTATTTGTGGTTAGTATTCCCCTATGCCAAACATTTGACTAAGTGGAATTCTGAAATATATATTTAATTATTACACGCACACACACACACCAAAGTTTACTTTGAAACTTAGAGTTATTTTGATCATTTGTCGTTGTCATATTCAACTTTTTAAGCCTTTTCATCTACCTTGCTTTCATTTTCTTCTACTTAATAGTCTTAATTTTTATTGTTTTCTGGAGAATTGTATTAGAGGTGCTTTTGGTCCTCTGCATTTTCCTTTTCATGAGCAATTTGGTTGTCATTACATTTCTGTCTTGCGCTTTGATGGATTTGGAAGAAAATGGACATGCTTTTATAATTCATATCTCTACCTTCCCAGGTTAATTGTTTGGTTATGTTATTATTTTCTTTAGAACCACAGAAATTCTCGAAGGATGGTTATGAGGAACACATGCAGGTGAATCATCTTGCTCCAGCATTGCTTTCCATATTGCTCTTACCATCCCTTATTAGAGGTTCGCCAAGCAGAATCGTCAATGTAAACTCCATTGTAAGTTCCAGTAAGATATGCACTGTTTTATAAATGGGATATATTCATTTACTTATCAATTATTATTCAGTTTTCTTCTTCTTCTTCTTCTTCTTCTTCTTCTTCTTCTTCTTCTTCTTCTTCTTCTTCTTTTTTGACATTGTAATTATAGCCTTGTCAGTGCAAAAGAAATTTAGTTCTTGATATATATGAAATGAAGATTTCTAGATAACTATGATTCTTTCATGGACTAACAGAAAGCATTATTGATGATACTCATCTCCAATTTGTGTAGAAGCCACTTTACCTAGACCTTTCTTCTTATTCAATTTTTGTTTTGGGGTCCTTGGTCAATGTTGCTTTCTTAGATGCATAGTTATCAAAATGCAGTTTCTTACATCTAGAAAGAATAAAAGAATTAGTAGTTGTAAAAAATTGAAACATAAGGATCCAAGAAGGAAGAATGTTTAGCTTCCTTTGAGATGGTTTTGCTTTTTAAGAATATAGCAATGATACTGCGTAATATTCTATGGGAATTATCTTTGATAAACTCAAAATATCTGGAACACTCAAATCTAACTATGGAATATATGACACTAGGGCCATAACAAGGAGATGCTAGGAATACATAATATTAAAAGTGAATGTTCTTCACAAAGCCCTTACGTTATATTATTGAATTTGAAACTATTGGTGGGTTCATTCCCATTGACCCTGACAAACTATAGCTAAAATTAAGAACAGTACATAATTTTACTTCAGATTACATACTCCCTGCTAACTACAACCTTAACAGAAATCAGGTCGAATTGTGAATAGTGCTCCACTCAACTTTACATCATTTTTAAACGGCTAGGAAAATATCAATATAGGATATAATCTACATCTCCTTAACCAGAAGGTAAAACGTACATTTACTCGACATTAATATATGAATGCATCAAATAATTATTGATGCCAATTTTCAAGGAAACTAGTTAGTAGTTAAATAATGTTGAGAAAAATGTGAGGAAGTCCTAAGGGACTTTTGAGAAAAATTGTAAAGAAATATGAAGGGCTATTTGATATGTTCAGGCTTATGTAGTTAGGGTAGCTTAGAGGACATTTTAATGTTTATATGTGTGTTGTACTAATCAGATTAAAACTTAAAAGCAAGGAAATAGGAATACTTTTCTCTCTTACACTGAACCTTTTCTTTAACAAATAAGATCGTCAGCATCCTATTAACTAGACAAGTGGAATTTGACCCCAAATATTTTTTTTATGAGACCAGTCTTAGCTTTCCACTGAATTTTATGGCCTATTCTTATCAGATAACACGGATGACTGGATGTCTGGACAAATAAGCCAACTTCTCTTTGCTAAATTGATTGAGTCCATCTTCATGTGTAGTTTCCTTAAAATGACTGTAGCAGCGGTAATGGAATCTAGCTTCTGACCTCTCAATGTGAAATGACACGTTTTCAGGAAACTGCAATGAAATTCACAAAAACAGTTTACTATTGTCGTAGAATAAGTGAATAACTGAACATAGACTTCTTTGTTATTACAGTTTAATTTACTACTGGAAAATAGTGTGTGAATTATTTTATTTTATATTTTATTGTAATTGTAGTTGTATATAAATGACTTTTGTTTAGTAGTCTTCCTATGCCTGCATTTTATTTTTCCTATTGTTGTTAATTCTCCACCTGACCAAATTCAGTTAATCTTTCTTTTATAATAGATACACTATACTGGATTTGTTGATTCAGAAGATATGAATGTTGTGTCTGGGAAGAGAAAGTACAGAAGTTTAGTGGGATATTCGGGCAGTAAGCTTGCACAGGCATGTATTTTGAAACTTGATTTTTAGTCTGTACTTCCTGACCCTCTTGTTTATTTTCTGTCCATTTGTGCAATCTGGCTTAAATTATATAAAGAAAATGTCCTTAGAGTTTAAACTTTTGTCGACAAGGTAAGGTAACATGTGCTATCATCTGTTCTCTTTATAACCTTTTCTTTAAAGAAGGAGTTTTAACATGCCCTATCATCCGTTTATAATTCAAAAGCACACATGTCTAAGAGCTTTAAATGAATTCAAGATCTTAAGCTTGTTCTGATACTGAAACTTTATGTTTTTATTGTTTAGTTCTGTCATGTTATTGGTGATTGCCATGGTCATCTTTTCCTGGAAGGCATTGCTCCATATATAAACTCTTTGTAATTAATGATTCAAGATTATGCCTATCAAAAATATTTTGATAAGGTTCCAGGTTCCAGATCTTACACTTACTTCTGGTATTAAAATCGCAGGTTATGTTCACTAGCGTGCTTCAGAAGAGACTGCCAGCTGAAGCTGGTATAAATGCACTATGTGTTTCTCCTGGAATTGTTCAAACCAATGTTGTAAGTTTCTTAACGATGCGTTTTTTGCTTTCCTGTTGATCCCTTCTGCTATTTTACATTTGTATAGTCATTGAGGAAAATATGTTCCTTGAGTAACCCTAACTAGATCAAATATCTAGGTGCTTGGTTTTATTTCTCCCTTGTGCATATTTAGGTTTTATTTATTTGTTTTTTTTTAATACCTGGAAGGGAAAGCAAACTCAAGCAAATTATAAAATGCTGCTTCCTCAAGTTGGCGTTGCCTTCTGGCATTGAACAATTTGTTTTTGACTTTGGTGATGGATTTGTAGATAGTATTTCAGATATTAATCTGGAAAAGGTTTCCAGGCAGGAGCTGGCTATGAGTTTAGTTGTTGAACAAAGTTTACATTGTCACATTATTGATTTTCCTTAGTTACACTTCTGAATTGGTGAAAGAACTCCAAACACAAATAGAAGTAAGAACAGGAGAAAGAAGATTTTTTGAACATCTAGATAAGTCTAAAGAATGGGAAGCTAGTTATTTCTTTCTATAGGAGAGACCGAGAGAGCTGTTTGCTAAGCATCTGCCAAATCTTCTGATTACTCAAACCACTGCCTTGGTTGTTTCTATTACAGCCAAACCTTGATCTAGTCTTGGCCTCAGACCACTGTAATTCGTTTAAAAGAATAAGGATTTTAAAATATAACAAAACAAAAGGATGGCCTGGAGGTTGAAATCTGATTGGTTCTTCCTTTTCTCTGGTTTACTTCTATACTTGTTAAGAATATGGTGTTTCTGGATTGATAAATTTTATTGGAAACATAACAAATATTCCAAATGGGTTAAATGCCTCAAGTTGCATACAATTCTAACTTGGCTTGGTTTCACATTTTATCAATTAAAAATAATGGCAAACTTTGCTTTGTGATTGAAATATAAATACCTGTATTGTAATTTCTTCTAATGAATGATTATTTTGAAAATAAATAGTGTTCTCAACTATTTTATGAAAATGAAGTTCAGTTCTAATTTAGCTTAGTTTATTCTCAATCCATGAACCGAATATTGAAAAAGTAAAAACCAGAAGCATTTTGTATCCTAGAGAATGATAATCTGCAGAATGAAAAATAAGATGAAATTGTCTTTGCCAAATTTGAATATTTATTTGCATTGTCTCCACTCTTGACTCTCCACCTAATCTAGTAATCTGCATATTTATTTTTGCAAATATGATTAAAATAATGCAGATTATTGTCTTCCTTTTTTTTAAAAAAAAATTTTATTTTTATGTTTTGTTATGTCTTCCATTGTTTTTGATTCAGTGTTTCTCTTATTTACAGTATTGTTGTAAATGTAGGATTTCAATTCATTACATAATATAATTCATGTTTTTTACTCATAATGCAGGCAAGAGATCTTCCTAAGTTCATTCAAGGTGCATATCATCTGATACCGTATCTTATATTCACTCCTGAGGAAGGTAACTTAAATCTGCCTAATTTTCTGCAGTACTTTATATATAAATATAGGGGAGGGTTCAAGTGAGAACATCTCCCCCTGTAAAAAGCGTGGACACATCCACTCCCTCCATCTTGAAAAATCAAAGGCTAAGATCTTACCAATACTAAACTTTTAAGTTTGTAATAATTAAAAAAAGAACCCCGCTCTTAAAAGTTTTCAATAATTATAAAATTGACTCTGCATTTTTTTTTACTAAAACCATCGGCCATTGATGAACCCGGATGGATGGTTAATATCAGTCCTCACTTTTTATTGGAGAACCTTGTTCTCATTTGGTCCTGCTCCCCCTATATATTGATTGATTGATTGATTGATTGGACATTTGTGCAGTCCTTCAGCAATTTCTTTCTTACATTCGGTTCCCTGCCCAAATCTACAATTTGGTTCTAGGACTATTGTCGTTTTATCACAAATTGATCGCTAACCTGGTCATTATAATGGCTGCTGCAGGTTCTAGAAGTACACTTTTTGCGGCCACTGATCCTCAAGTTCAAGAGTACTGTGAGATGTTGAAAGCGGATGAATGGCCAGTCTGCGCTTACCTTTCTCAAGATTGTCGTCCAATGAATCCCTCCGAAGAATCACATGACCTTGAAACTTCTTACAAAGTTTGGGAGAAGACCTTGGAACTGATTGGCCTTCCCACAGATGCAGTTGAGAGGCTTATCGAGGGGGAAGAAGTCGAGTGCAAATTTGGAAAACCGAAGGATTAGCTCAGTTGTGTGGCTTGTTTGCGCACCTTCATGGTTAGTTGTAAGCTATACGTCACTGCAGATTCAGCCAGCATTGTTTAACGATCAAATAGGTTTCTCTTTGGAGTGGTTGGCCCTTTACACAATGGACCAAACTGGCCTTAAGATTCAACCTGAATTTGTATGCTTTACTTCTCTAGCTATCAACTGGTAGTAAGTTGTTTATCTCCTCCACGTATAAAAGAGTTGTATAACTTTTTAATCATAACTAATATACGTTTGATGAGCAGTGAGTGGAAAGGTTGCAAAGACTACTGTGCTCATTGAGTTTTAGTGAGCGTTGTAGCTTTTTACTTGTGCAGTTAAAAATGTACTAAGGGAGTGTAATGGTGTATTCAAGACTTTTATGGAACTTTAAAAACTTTCACCGGTCGATTGGTTGCAATGGGGAAAGAAATCCCAATATCATGGGAGATGATTATTGTGAGAATTTGAGAATTTCAAATCCAATTGGTAGTCATGAGAACTTAAAGGTGGGAATAAGTAATATAAAGACTAAAAAGCATATATATATATATATATATATATATATATATATATATATATATATATATATATATCTTAAATGACAAGTAAATTTGATTTGAAAGCAATAAAAGAATTTTTAGAAAACATACTTGTTTGAGGTTGGACTATTGATTATTGCTCCGAAAGATAGGAATGAGTGTTTGCAAACCAGTCTGTCAGATTGGTTTCAATGACGGACAATCAGTCTGACGTTTTATTTGCTCAGAAATTGGAAAAGAAGCGAGGACGCGTGAGGCAGAGGTAGTTCCGGAAAATGACTTCCCCCTAAAAAAAGGGGGAAATCATTTTCTTGAAAAAATGACTTATTTGACTACATTTTCTTCCTCCCAAACACTAAAAATTCGGATCATTTTCCGGGTTTTCAAACACACCCTTAATTTGTCTTGTGACTGGGATGAAAGAGGTAAAAATAAAAGAGAAGTGCTACTAGTGAGATTCAAACCTATAACATAAAATTATTTAATAGTTACTATTTACTATTTACTAATATCAAGTTTAGAGTTTCAACCATCTAATCTAAACTACTCAAATATTTAGTAATTTATACATAAATATAGATTTTGATCAATCTACCTTGCTAAAGCTAGAGCAACAATAATAATAAATTAAACTTGTATTCATGCATGATGCATCATGTGTCTTAATGCTAAATAAGGGAGAAGTTCACAAATTAAACAGATGACATATGAGTCCACTCCACCTGCAGCTGACTACTGTATGCCCATGTGCACACAACGTCAGGTTGTTTACCAACGGTCGGATCACAGTTCATATCCGCTCCGATCCCTCAGTACTTAATTGTTTCTATCCATTTTGCGTATATTGACCTTCTACGTTAAAATTTCACTCATAATTACGGAAGGAGTCAGAAATTGCTGAGGTTTGATTCTTAAACTTTTTATAATAAAAACTCATTATCAACTAATTAAGCTATTTAACCCAATGGGGTAGCTCAAGTGTCGAGTGAGCTCTGAGCGAAGGCGAGTAGACCTGGACCGTTTGAATTTACCAAAAAAAAAAACTAATTAAGCTATTTTAACTTTTCACTATTTTTATATATAATCAGTGTTGCAAAAGTCCCGCCTAGGCGCCGATTAATCCCTGCCTAAGCGCTAGGCGCTGGTCGACCGCCTAGCGTATTACATTAAATGGTGGTCTAGGGGCCTGGCCGGCTAGGCGACCGCCTAGGCCGCCTAAGCCGCCAAAGCACGGCCTAGGCCGCTTAGGCACTGACCGCCTAGGCGTCGACTAGCCGACTAGGCACTAACTAGGCCTTCTAGTCGGTCGATTAACTATTGTTCTTTTTTTTTTTTTTAATGGGTTATTTCACTCAAAACAACATCGTTTTGAGCGAAATAATCCTAAATTGTACAAACTTTAGATATTTTTTAGGTTAATATTTAATATTTTAGTATTAACTATTAAAGTATTATATAATTTATAATTATTAGTCTTTAAAAAATTAAAAATATTTAAACAAATTTTTTAAAAATAAAAAATAAAATAAAAAAAATACACGGACGCCTAGACGCCGATTAATCCTCGACTAGGCGTCCTAGGCGCTAGGCGCTCTCCGAGCGCCTAGCGATTTTTTCAACCATGTATATAATAATATATTATTTATGTATACTAAAGCATATACCCCCCCCCCCCCCCACACACACACACACACACATATATATATATATATATATATATATATATATATATATATATATATATATATATATATATATATAATGGGGGTTGGTCATCATCATATAACAGAAGGGAGCACTTTGTGATACGAAAATAATCATCATATGAGTATATGACAATGAGTGTACTTAACATATAATGTATGGAGTGATCACATCAAGAAAGTATATCACAATATTTCATTTTCTCAAAAACTAAGCATCAATTGGATGCAAATACATATGGCATATGTCATAGCAAAAATTATCCCTAAATATAATCATTCATCTAGATTTGATGATGCAATTTCAAGAGAATATGATGAATCACACATTCACATACACCAAATAACATCTATTACATAAATATATGCATGTATAGATATATATTTCCTTTAGCAATGAAAATATTTATCTTTCTTAGGAGATTGATGACATGCAATATTATATTTGTTGTTGCAAAGTGGATGAATTAATTCATTCTCTTGTGGTGTGAGTTGCAGCTTCTCCGTATAGTGGGTGTAACACCCCGGCTCGGCTATCCCGTACATCTGGAGTGGTTACCGCCACACCTAGACTGAACCCAATCAAATCCAGAAAGAGTCCATTCTAGATGCACAGGCTAAAGAAGGAGAACTGTTTCACACGCTTTCTACTTGACAAAAGCTTTACGTATATATTGCAGCGGGAAGAAAGGAAGGTAGCTAGGTTAGCTACTACTATATATACAAGGATCGACCCATTGGGTCCAAAAACAGGAAAGTTTAAGTTGTTCACAACTTGTTAGCCATACTAGGCTACAAAAGGTATTCACACAACAAAAGGAAAGAGTCGTTCTAAACAGTATACTTCGGAGAGGGCGGAGCAGGAGGAGCATAAGGATCATCATCAAGCAGGAACTGCACCTAATCATCATAGTCCAACACTGGAAACACACAACTTAGATGAGCTCTCAGCGCTCATCGGGCTACAAGAGCCCACACTAGACAACATCTGATAAGAGACACGGTGAAGTATAGTTAGCGCGACGGCTAAGTAAGGATATCCATGGGTTATTCAAAACTAAATAAAGGTTTTGTAAAAATTGTTACATAGAAAACCCTATACCTTACTCATCGGCAAATATTCTACCTGCAACAGTTATAAAGAGCAACTTGCATACACTATGAGCAAAATTCAATAACGTCTCATGTCATTTTCCCTCTTGACAAAGTCATTTGGTAATCATTTTCATACCCAGTAATATATTGTTAAACAATTAAGCATACTAGTAAGTAGTAGAAAACATAAATCACACATCTTGCTTGTAATCACATTAGTAGAAAAACTTTCCCTCATAATGAAATCCTCATCACTTTTCACCTTTCAAAAAGAGGGATCACCCATCTTTGGGTACTTAAATACTTGTCACATTTCTCTTTCCCGTAGTTACGGAGTAACTACATTCATATTTCAAAATTCCACTTAGTCCTAGATAGAAAGTGTGAAGCCTTTGGAGTCCTTTCTCCACTTTTGACCACTTGGATCGTTGAACTCGGGTTCAGTGGTCATCACCCGGTCTAATACTGATCCCCTGAACTTATAGGAGCGTTGGAATGATTCCTAGCTAGCCTCACTAGGTTCATAAGAACGACACCTACCTGAACATAGAGTGACTATACTTAAGTGTGCACACCCCCATAGGAGTCTTTTTCCTTCCGGGTGATATAGTACTCGGCGAATAGACTTCGCCCACAGTATGAATGATCATACACATAACTACCATACGGGATAGGCACTTTAAGCTCATCTTTATCCCGTAGGTTAACAAGGTCTTCACGACTTTTACTAGAATTAAGATTTGAAAACATTTTTCCACTCTTTTCCCTTTCTTGGTTTGAAAATAGTTTGGACATACTTGGGTCTATCCCAATACTCGGAAATTAATTCTCCTTTTAACCCAATTCAAAAATTCTCCTTTTCTTTTGCAAAACATTTGGATAATCCACTAACAACCTTTCACAAAAGTAATTCAAGTGTAACAACTCTACACTTTCAACTCCACATTTATCACATAAGTCTCAATGCATATAACATATACATTTCCCAACTTCAACATAGACATAACACATAACATATATTTATTCTTCTCGTGTGACACCCCAACCTCACATAGGCTGAGATAGCTAAAACTCAACATAAAAGCTGCCAATCTCAACCAAGAAACCAACATAGCGGAAGCAATTTAAACTTAAGGGCGTCATGCCACACCTAGGTATTAACAAAGCCTAGATGCACAGGCTAACAAGAAACGAACTAACTGTCATATCATAAAGTCTCAAAAGAAATCCTCAATCATAATCCATAAAAATCCAAAGGAACATACTCAAAGTACAGAACAAGAGTATCATAAGATCTCAAGGCTCACAGGCCATCAAAACAAAGTCTACGAGAACTAACTAAGGCTAATGTCCCGAATATTTTGGAGACTTGTGTGGAGATCTTGGCTATGGAAGCTTGAAGCTTTGAAGAAGAAGATGAAAACCTCACTCTCTCTCCTCTCTTGAATATTTCGGCCATAAGGAAGAAGAAGGGAAAAAATAGCTTTTATATTTCCCATTTGGCTTATAGGATAAGAATGGAACATGTGGTGAAAATTTGTGACATGTGTCAAAATCTTGTGGTTTGATCATAAAAATATCTTGGCTTGGACTGATTGGGATTAAATCAGATGAATTCTCGGTAGAAACTAATTTAATTCGAATAATTCTCGAACCCAAAAATTTATTCCAGTCTAAAACTCAAAATTGGGCTAGGTTCGGTTCACCGCGAAATTTCGCGATGTACGATCGCAAATAAATTTTGGCTGCTATGGGTTAATCTAATTAAATAGGAAATTCAAGAATAATAGTATGGTGCCTAAAAATTCATTTCCTAGGATAATCGGGTCCGAATACTAGTTCCTAAAATTTTTACGGTTCGTGACCGGTACGTAGATCGCAGCTTATCAATAACTAGTCTCACTTATAATAATCCTTCTGAAGTACCAAGAGATCGTCTCATAAATGTCATAGCCTAAAAAATATTTTTCGAACCCTAAACTTGTCGGAATAGATGAGGGGTTACAGTCTTCCCCCCTTAAAATAGTTTTTGATGCTGTTTTAGAAATATCTTTCTTCGCGATTCACACTTGGTGATGCCCTGATCGTAAGTCAATCTTTGAGAATACGCCTGCTCGTTTCAACTGATCGAATAGATCGTCGATCCTCGGCAACGGATATTTGTTCTTCACTTGTAACTCGATCGAGTTCTCTATAATCGTCGCACGGTCTAAGGCTCCCATTTTTTTTCTTCTTAACGAGCAGTACTGGCGCGCCCCAAGGTGATACACTTGGTCTGATGAATTCTTTCTCCAAGAGTTCTGTCAATTGCGCCTTCGGTTCCTCCATCTCTTTAAGTGTCATTCGATAAGGTGCTTTCGAGATGGGTGAGGTTCTTAGTACGAGATCGATGGTGAACTCTACTTCTCTTTCCGGCGGCATTTCTGTGAGGTCTTCGGGGAAATACGTCAGGAATTCACGTACAACTGGGATTCGATTAATCTCAGGTTCTTCTATTTCGGCATCTTGCACCAAACAGAGATACACTACGCATCCCTGGTGAGCGTACTTTCTCAATTTTTGTGTTGTCAACAACTTTGACTCGGGTTGCCTGCCAATTCCTTGGTAGGATATTCTCCTTCCCTTTGGTCCTCGTAGGACAACCTTTCGCTCGTTACACGCTATCTGGGCTTTATACTTATCTAACCAATCCATCTCGCGCACTACATCGATGCCCTCAAGTTCAAAACGAACGAGGTTTCCGGGACAGTTAGATCCCGCTATTTCTATTGCAACGTTGTCATAACTCTCTACGGACCACTACTATTCCTAAAGCGGTTTTGACATTTAGATCTAACCTAACGGTAGGCCATAACTTCCATCTATCAGCAATTGTAGATGATATAAAGGAATTGGTAGCTCCCGTATCAAATAATTCTGAGCTAAGCTCTGGGCTTATGAGAAAGGTACCGGTTACGACGTCGCTAGCCTGAGCTTGCTTGCTGTTAACGACGTAGATCTTGCCCTGGTTTGCTGCGCTGCTTTCTCCCACGGGTGCTTTCCCTTTGTTGGTGGGATTTGGAGCTGCGTTAGTCGGCCTCCCCCAGTTTCCTTGTTGAAAGTTGCCTCCTCCATTTCTTGTCTCCACGGGTTTCTGGCCGGTATTCCCACCGAATCCTCCTTTCTGATTGTTTCCTTGAGAGGGGTCCCGAAAATTGTCCATCCTGGTTCGGCACTCGTAGTACTTGTGCCCTAAGAAACCGCACTTGAAGTACCTAATCTTCTCCCCTTGGCAATTCTCTCCGAGGTGATCCCGTCCACTTCTCCGGCAAGTCGAGTTTCTCCTCTGATTCATTCCTCCCTTCCTTTCTCCTTGCATTGGATTAAATCTCCCCTGGTCAGGTTTCTTGCTGTCCGGCCTGAACTTCCCCGGGCTATCATCAACCTTCCTTTTATTCTTGTTGTAGACCTCCTGTTGATCCGGTATACTTGGTAGTGGTCGGATGCTCTGTCATATGCCTCCTTGAGAGTAGTGCACATAAACGGTGCAATCGCCCCTCTCACAGCCCAATCCAGTCCACGTACGAATCTTCTGGCCTTACTCGCTTCGTCAGGCACGATTTCTTGAGCGAAACGCATCAGCTCCACGTATTGGTCATAGTAGACCTGAACAGTTTCTCCCTTCTGCTTCAGTCGCAAGAATTCTTCGCACTTAATTCCCTTGATTCGTTCCGTGTAAAATTGTCCTCTCAATTCTTCCTTAAATTCCTCCCAGCCAAAGTCTAGGCCTTGCAGTAAGTCGGGCCCAGCTGTTGACCACCAGTTGTCTGCCGCTTTTGTCAGGTAATACACGGCGGAAGATACTCGCTGATCTGCAGGACAGTTGACTGCATTGAGCAGCTTGTCAAACGTCCTAATCCATTCTTCCAAGATTACCGGGTCTTCTTCACCCGCGTAGTACGGTGGCTGGCGGCTGGCTATCGCCTTAGCATAATCCACTCTCGGCTGCCCCTGGTTTTGGTTTTGACCTTGCTGAGCTAGCATCAACTCGGCCATTCGCTCCATGGCATGAACCATTCGATCTACCGCAGAGAAGTTATTGTCGCTACCCGCAGGCGCATTTCGTCTTGGCGGCATCTTCGCCAAGCAACAGTTTCAAGTTAGTTCTTGAAGCATAAAAGCTCTTAAAGAGTTAGTTAGCTATGCAGTTAGTATGGCAGCTACTCAAGTCCTACCCAGCAATTCCTAACATCCACTTCGTCATGCTCATCAACCAGGTATCTTAACTATGGCATAACAGTTAGGAACGCACTATACTATCATGCTTACTCACAACAATTATAAGCAATGATTAACGCACATAAAGGTACACAAATGTTGATCAAAGCATTCTAGAATTGGGAGGTTTCGCAAAATACAGATGATGAGGTACCCCTTTCTGGCGCTGCCTGGTCTCCAGCTCCGCTCCAGAAACTCACACTTAGACTCAGTTGAAAAAGCTGTATAGGCCAGTCTTAGCAAACTTAAGCTGACTCGAACTTGGGCTTTCAAAAAAATCGAATTCTCCGAGTTTCAATCCTAGACCTACATCAAGATCACGCAACCTAGGCTTCGACCTAATTCCCGAAGGTTCAACCTAGGCTCTGATACCACTTTGTAACACCCCGGCTCGGCTATCCCGTACATCCGGAGTGGTTACCGCCACACCTAGACTGAACCCAATAAAATCGAGAAAGAGTCCACTCTAGATGCACAGGCTAAAGAAGGAGAACTGTTTCACACGCTTTCTACTTGACAAAAGCTTTACGTATATATTGCAGCGGGAAGAAAGGAAGGTAGCTAGGTTAGCTACTACTATATATACAAGGATCGACCCATTGGGTCCAAAAACAGGAAAGTTTAAGTTGTTCACAACTTGTTAGCCATACTAGGCTACAAAAGGTATTCACACAACAAAAGGAAGGAGTCGTTCTAAACAGTATACTTCGGAGAGGGCGGAGCAGGAGGAGCAGGAGGAGCATAAGGATCATCATCAAGCAGGAACTGCACCTAATCATCATAGTCCAACACTGGAAACACAACTTAGATGAGCTCTCAGCGCTCATCGGGCTACAAGAGCCCACACTAGACAACATCTGATAAGAGACACGGTGAAGTGTAGTTAGCGCGACGGCTAAGTAAGGATATCCATGGGTTATTCAAAACTAAATAAAGGTTTTGTAAAAATTGTTACATAGAAAACCCTATACCTTACTCATCGGCAAATATTCTACCTGCAACAGTTATAAAGAGCAACTTGCATACACTATGAGCAAAATTCAATAACGTCTCATGTCATTTTCCCTCTTGACAAAGTCATTTGGTAATCATTTTCATACCCAGTAATATATTGTTAAACAATTAAGCATACTAGTAAGTAGTAGAAAACATAAATCACACATCTTGCTTGTAATCACATTAGTAGAAAAACTTTCCCTCATAATAAAATCCTCATCACTTTTCACCTTTCAAAAAGAGGGATCACCCACAATCTTTGGGTACTTAAATACTTGTCACATTTCTCTTTCCCGTAGTTACGGAGTAACTACATTCATATTTCAAAATTCCACTTAGTCCTAGATAGAAAGTGTGAAGCCTTTGGAGTCCTTTCTCCACTTTTGACCACTTGGATCGTTGAACTCGGGTTCAGTGGTCATCACCCGGTCTAATACTGATCCCCTGGACTTATAGGAGCGTTGGAATGATTCCTAGCTAGCCTCACTAGGTTCATAAGAACGACACCTACCCGAACATAGAGTGACTATACTTAAGTGTGCACACCCCCGTAGGAGTCCTTTTCCTTCCGGGTGATATAGTACTCGGCGAATAGACTTCGCCCACAGTATGGATGATCATACACATAACTACCATAAGGGATAGGCACTTTAAGCTCATCTTTATCCCGTAGGTTAACAAGGTCCTTCACGACTTTTACTAGAATTAAGGTTTGAAAACATTTTTCCACTCTTTTCCCTTTCTTGGTTTGAAAATAGTTTGGACATACTTGGGTCTATCCCAATACTCGGAAATTAATTCTCCTTTTAACCCAATTCAAAAATTCTCCTTTTCTTTTGCAAAACATTTGGATAATCCACTAACAACCTTTCACAAAAGTAATTCAAGTGTAACAACTCTACACTTTCAACTCCACATTTATCACATAAGTCTCAATGCATATAACATATACATTTCCCAACTTCAACATAGACATAACACATAACATATATTTATTCTTCTCGCCAACCACATACATAATTGTGGGTTATACATACCATATACTATACACAAAAGGTGACATTTTATTAATACATACATACCCATATATGTACTTATATATACGGTTTATATATATATATATATATATATATATATATATATATATATATATATATATATATATGTATACACAAATCACATACATAAATTATATATATATGTGTATACTATATTACCCGTATGTACATTCTATATATATATATAGGTACATAATAACTATAGTATATATATATATATATATATTACACGTACATCCATACTATTATATATGTACACAATACTTATAATTTATCATGGTTGAAAAAATCGCTAGGCGCTCCCTGGGCGCTCGGGGAGCGCCTAGCGCCTAGGACGCCTAGCCGGGGATTAATCGGCGCCTAGGCGTCTGTGTATTTTTTTTATTTTTTAAAAATTTGTTTAAGTATTTTTAATTTTTTAAAGACTAATAATTATAAATTATATAATACTTTAACAGTTAATACTAAAATATTAAATATTAACCTAAAAATATCTAAAATTTGTACAATTTAGGATTATTTCGCTCAAAACGATGTTGTTTTGAGTGAAATAACCCATTAAAAAAAAAAGAATAATAGTTAATCGACCGACTAGAAGGCCTAATCGGTGCCTAGTCGGTCTAGTCGACGCCTAGGCGGTCAGCGCCTAAGCGGCCTAGGCGGTGCTTTGGCGGCCTAGGCGGAGCTTAGGCGGCCTAGGCGATCGCCTAGCCGGCCAGACGCCTAGACCACCATTTAATGTGATACACTAGGCGGTCGACCAGCGCCTAGCGCCTAGGCGAGGATTAATCGGCGCCTAGGCGGGATTTTTACAACACTGTAATTTATATATATATATATATATATATATATATATGTTCACGTGTGGTGTGTGTGTGTAATTAAGCTATGTATATATATGTACATATAATATAGAATGTATGTACGTGTAGTATATATATATATACATAATTATAAGCATTGTGTACTCATATATATATAATGCAGGCATATATGGGTAGTGTATATATATATATATATATATATATATATAAGCATAAAACACACACACACACATATATATATATATATACTACACTACATTACACACACATACATTACACCCATTTTATAAAATACCTAGTATACTTAAATTAAATATTTTGAGCACATTGACATCCACCTAGCACACATCATATTTCAACCAAGCTATCAATTATCTAGTTTCAAACAACCTCAACCAATTAAAGGGATTCCTTATCTCAACCGGGTTTCTAATTTCGTAGAAAATCCTTGTAGTTGATTTTCCCCAATTCACCTTAAAATCCTAAAATTCCAACAACAACATAACACATGATTTTAAGAAATCCTAACTGAGATCCATGTTCTAGGAGGAAAAATAAAGCTATCTACCGAATAAAATTGGAGTTTTACCGAATATTTTGGAGACTTGTGTGGAGATCTTGGCTATGGAAGCTTGAAGCTTTGAAGAAGAAGATGAAAACCTCACTCTCTCTCCTCTCTTGAATATTTCGGCCATAAGGAAGAAGAAGGGAAAAAAATAGCTTATATATTTCCCATTTGGCTTATGGGATAAGAATGGAACATGTGGTGAAAATTTGTGACATGTGTCAAAATCTTGTGGTTTGATCATAAAAATATCTTGGCTTGGACTGATTGGGATTAAATCAGATGAATTCTCGGTAGAAACTAATTTAATTCGAATAATTCTCGAACCCAAAAATTTATTCCAGTCTAAAACTCAAAATTGGGCTAGGTTCGGTTCACCGCGAAATTTCGCGATGTACGATCGCAAATAAATTTTGGCTGCTATGGGCTAATCTAATTAAATAGGAAATTCAAGAATAATAGTATGATGCCTAAAAATTCATTTCCTAGGATAATCGGGTCTGAATACTAGTTACTAAAATTTTTACGGTTCGTGACAGGTACGTAGATCGCAGCTTATCAATAACTAGTCTCACTTATAATAATCCTTCTGAAGTACCAAGAGATCGTCTCATAAATGTCATAGCCTAAAAAATATTTTTCGAACCCTAAACTTGTCAGAATAGACGAGGGGTTACAGTAGGGAGTTGAGTTGAGTTGAGGATGATGTAAATAAGTGAGATTGTCCCACCAAAAAAAAAAAATAATAAGTGAGATTGTACCTCCGAAGACCTCTGTGGCGTGTGGATGTGTAGGGCAGGTGAAGCAATACAATCGCCCTTGTTCGGACTGGACAGTACTAGATCGAAACAGATTGAGAGCTTAGCTTGGTCAAAATCTTTGACATCATGCATATTTCATATCCCCAATTTGTTAGAATACAGAGAGAGTCTTCAATACGTAACGTGTAGATCCTCATCCTCAGGTTACGCAAACTTAAATTAATTCACTGCTGCCCACAAAAATTGCCTGATGTAGCCAGGTTTCGCTGCTGTCCAGAACAAGTAGATGAATGAATTGCTAGTGGAGATGAGCTGCCGAATCAGAAATCGCTGCCCAGAGATTGGAATTGAAGCCGCCGTATGAAAATCTACCCACCTCCGATCCATCATTATTAATAATCCTTCAATTCTATATATTTACAGAATTTTAGTATAATTCTTTCTAACTATATCTATATCTATCTACTATACTAATAAAAGTCAAAGAGAGTTAGGCCTAACATGGGTAGAAAAAATGGCGATCAAATTATTTAATTAAATGGATGGTTCAGATGAATTATTTAATCAAATAGATGGTTAAGATAATTCATATTAATATTATTAATAGAGATTACCTCATTTAACCTTACTTTTATGATTATCCGTTAGGTTTTCCGTTAAATATTCTCTTCTCCGTTAATATTCCGTTAACTTTTAACTTACCCATTAATTTCTATAAGAAAGGTCTTAGATTCGAACCTCATCTCAATCAAATTTGACATAATTAAGTTTCTCACTCTATTTTACTCTTATTATTAAATTAAATAAATTAGTAGTTACAACAAAAAATGATACATATGTATTTCTTTAATTTAGAATTATGTGTCTACAATACCTTTATTTAAAAAAAATTATTCATTATCAAAAAATTAAATTAAATAAGAGAAATAATTTCATTAGTTATATTGTCTTTATTTTCTCTCATGCAAAGATTCTTTACATTTAAATTTATCAATTGATATTCATTACATTGTCCATTATCGTATTTTCCCAATATCTTGTAATTAAATATCAAAGTTATAGTACAAAATAATGTTATATATTTATTTATGAAGTATTTTATTAATACTATGAAAAAAAATTAAAATAATTTGAAGTTAATTATATTAACTACTTGGGGATTGGTTGACAAAGAGAGTACTCAAATAACCCAACAAATTGAAGCGGAATCACTCTATTTTATTCTTATTGAATTACTAGTTTTATATGCGCATTGCGCGAATGAGTTAATGCCCAATGTTTATATTTAAATAAATATTCGAAAGTATATCAATGGAAGATTATATAGGAGAAGTTTATACATGGGTAATTGAATGTCGAATTTTTTTTATTTAAATATCTAACTCAAAGTATATGAATCCAAGATAATATAGAAAATTTTCATTATAATTATCACTAAAATAAATGTTTGCAACCTTGTAAAATCGATAGTCTAAATATTTGGTCTAAAAATGATATAGTCTAAATAAATACTACTTTTAATTTGAATTTTTTAAGTGGTTCTTAATTCTCTTTTGAGTAACATTGTCATTGTCTTCATCTTTACTATTTGTTCTCTTCCTTTTTGTTGGTAGTGTGTTATTTGCAATTTGGATATTGTTGGTAGCATAGATGACAACGTCATGCAATGAGATTATGATATAGGAGCTATGGACTTTCCTTTATGTGTTCTGCTTGAAGTTCATTTGGTTCAACCATTGTTGAATGAGTTATTGTGGATAAAGAAATCCCTAGTTTAAGAAAAAAGATTAAATAAATAATAAAAATTTGAAAATGTAAAATATTATGTATTCCAAAGATATTAAAAGGTAGTTTTTTTTCCTCAATTTGCTGGGTAATGAGTTATTTGAGTACTTTCATTGTCAACAAATCCCCCAAGTAGTTAATATGATTAGTTTCAAACTATTCTTTTTTATTTTTTTTTATGGTATTAAAGAAATACATATGTATCATTTTTTGGTGTAACTATTAATTTATTTAATTCAATAAGAGTAAGATATAGTGATTCCACTTCAATTTGTTGGGTTATTATTTGAGTACTCTCTTTGTCAACCAATCCTCAAGTAGTTAATATAATTAGCTTCAAATTATTTTAATTTTTTTTCATAGTATTAATAAAATACTTGGTAAATAAATATATAACATTATTTTGTACTATAACTTTGATATTTAATTACAAGATATTGTAAAAATAAGATAATGGACAATGTAATGAATATCAATTGATAAATTTGAATTTAAAGAATCTTTGCATGAGAGAAAATAAAACAAAATAACTAAATAAATTATTTCTCGTATTTAATTTAATTTTTTGATAATAATAATTTTTTCAAACAAAGATATTGTAGACACATAATTCTAAATTAAAGAAATACATATGTATCAATTTTTTTTTGTAGCTACTAATTTATTTAATTTAATAAGAGTAAAATAGAATGAGAAACTTAATTATGTCAAATTTGATTGAGATGAGGTTCGAACCTAAGACCTTTCTTATAAAAATTAATGGGTAAGTTAAAAGTTAACGAAATATTAACGGAGAAGAGAATATTTAACGGAAAACTTAACAGTTAATCATAAAAGTAAGGTTAAATTAGGTAATCTCTATTAATAATATTAATCTGAATTATCTTAACCATCTATTTGATTAAATAATTCATCTGAACCATCCATTTGATTAAATAATTTGACCGCCATTTTTCTACCCATTTTAGGCTTAACTCTCTTTGGCTCTTATTAGTATAGTAGAAATAAATTAGTAGTTACACTAAAAAAATGATACATATGTATTTTTTTAATACCATGAAAAAAAAAATAAAAAAGAATAGTTTGAAACCAATCGTATTAACTACTTGGGGGATTTGTTAACAATGAAAGTACTCAAATAACCCATTACCCAGCAAATTGAAGCGAGAAACTACCTTTTAATATCTTTGGAATACATAATATTTTAAATTTTCAAATTTTTATTAATTTAGTTAATCTTTTTTCTTAAACTAGGAATTTCTTTATCCACAATAACTCATTCAACAATAATGGTTGAACCAAATGAACTTCAAGCAGAACACCTAAAGGAAAGTCCATAGCTCCTATATCATAATCTCATTGCATGACGTTGTCATCTATGCTACCAACAATAACTGAATTGCAAATAACACACTACCAACAAAAAGGAAGAGAACAAATAGTAAAGATGAAGACAATGACAATGTTACTCAAAAGAGAATTAAGAACACTTAGAAAAATTCAAATTAAAAGTAGTATTTATTTAGACAATCATTTTAGACCAAATATTTAGACAATCGATTTTACAAAGTTGCAAACATTTATTTTAGTAATAATTATAATGAATTTTCTATATTATCTTGGATTCACATACTTTGAGTTAGATATTTAAATTAAATAAAAAATTTAACATTCAATTACCTATATATAAACTTCCTCTATATAATCTTGCATTGATATACTTTCAAATATTTGTTTAAATATAAACATTGGGCGTTAACCCATTCGCGCAATGCGCGTATAAAACTAGTATACTAATAAGAGACAAAGAGAGTTAGACCTAAAATGGGTAGAAAAAATGGCGGTCAAATTATTAAATCAAATGGATGGTTCAGATTGTTTAGATTTATATTTTTCCTTAAGATTTCCGAATTTATCCTTAATTATATAGGTTTCCGTTAAATATTCCCTTCTCCGTTAATATTATTTTAACTTTGAACTTACTCATTAATTTCTATAAGAAAAGTTTTAGGTTCGAACCTCATCCTAATCAAAGTTGTCATATTGTTAAACATATTTACATATGCATTTCTTTAATTTATAATTCGATGTCTACATTGCCTTTATTAAAAAAAAAATATTCCGTATTCATTATCAAAAAAATTAAAAATAGATATAATTTCATTAGTTATATTGTTTATATTTTCTACAATGCAAAAATTACTTACCTTCAAATTTATTAATTAATTATATTCACTACATTGCTCATTGATTTCTTTTTACACCATCTTGTAATTAAATATCAAATTTATGATAATGTTATATATTTATTTACCTAATATTATGTTAATAACATGAAAAAAAAAACACACAATTTGAATCCAATAACTACCGTTACAGCATTCATTAATCTTTTATGTAAAATACTTATTGTACATTCTTTAAATATATTAGAACTAATATATTATCTTGCATTCACAAACTTTGAATTACCAATTTAAATAAACAAATTCAACATTCAATTACATATATGCGTGAACATCTCCTATATAATATTCCATTAATATACTTTGAAATACTAATTTAAAAATAAGCATTGGGCATTATCTCATTCGCGCAATGCGCGTAAAAACTAGTATACTATGTATATACTATATATACTAATAAGAGCCAAAAAGCGTTAGACCTAAAATGGGTAGAAAAAATGGCGGTCAAATTATTTAATCAAATTGATGGTTCAGATGAATTATTTAATCAAATAGATGGTTAAGATAATTCAGATTAATATTATTAATAGAGATTACCTAATTTAACCTTACTTTTATGATTATCCGTTAAGTTTTCCGTTAAATATTCTCTTCTCCCGTTAATATTCCGTTAACTTTTAACTTACCCATTAATTTATATAAGAAATGTCTTAGGTTCGAACCTCATCTCAATCAAATTTGACATAATTAAGTTTCTCACTCTATTTTACTCTTATTAAATTAAATAAATTAGTAGCTACAACAACAAAAAATGATACATATGTATTTCTTTAATTTAGAATTATGTGTCTACAATACCTTTGTTTGAAAAAAATATTCATTATCAAAAAATTAAATTAAATAAGAGAAATAATTTCATTAGTTATATTGTCTTTATTTTCTCTCATGTAAAGATTCTTTACATTCAAATTATCAATTGATATTCATTACATTGTCCATTATTTTATTTTTACAATATCTTGTAATTAAATATCAAAGTTATAGTACAAAATAATGTTATATATTTATTTATCAAGTATTTTATTAATACTATGAAAAAAAATTTAAAATAATTTGAAGCTAATTATATTAACTACTTGGGGATTGGTGGACTAAGAGAGTACTCAAATAACCCAACAAATTGAATTAAACAAATTAGTAGTTACACCAAAAATGATACATATGTATTTCTTTAATACTATGAAAAAAAATAAAAAAGAATAGTTTGAAACCAATCATATTAACTACTTAGGGGATTTGTTGACAATTTATCCAGCAAATTGAAGCGAGAAACTATCTTTTAATATCTTTGGAATACATAATATTTTAAATTTTCAAATTTTTATTAATTTATTTAATCTTTTTTCTTAAACTAGGGATTTCTTTATCCACAATAACCCATTCAACAATAATGGTTGAACCAAATGAACCTCAAGTAGAACACCTAAAGGAAAGTTCATAGCTCCTATATCATAATCTCATTGCATGACGTTGTCATCTATGCTACCAACAATATCCGAATTGCAAATAACACACTATCAACAAAAATGAATAGAACAAATAGTAAAGATGAAGACAATGACAATGTTACTCAAAAGAGAATTAAGAACACTTAGAAAAATTCAAATTAAAAGTAGTATTTATTTAGACTATCATTTTTAGACCAAATATTTAAACTATCGATTTTACAAGGTTGTAAACATTTAATTTAGTAATAGTTATAATGAATTTTCTATATTATCTTGGATTCATATACATTGAGTTAGATATTTAAATAAAAAAATTCGACATTCAATTATCTTTGTATAAACTTCTCTTATATAATCTTGCATTGATATACTTTCAAATATTTATTTAAATATAAACATTGGGCATTAACCCATTCGCGCAATGCGCGTATAAAACTAGTATAAATTTATAAAAGACGAGAAGTACTATCATAATATAATACTTTGTGTAATGTTCACATATATATTTATTTACAACAATTTGAAATAAAAAATTAAAATTGAGTTTATCACCAAAATGGTCCCTCGGCTATTGCGAAATTACTAATTTGGTCATCGACAATTTTTCTTGCCCAATTAAGTCTTCGACTTTGAAAATTTTAACCAATTTGGTCCTCTGTTTATTTTGGTGTTAAACATCCGTTAAATCGGGACCAAATTAGTAATTTTGTTATAGTCAATGAACCATTTCAGTAATTAATTTTTTACTGAAATAATACCTTGACTATTGAAATTACCAATTTGGTCCCGATTTAACGGATATCAAACGGTAAAATAAACGAAGGACCAAAATGGTTAAATTTTTCAAAGTTGAGGACTTAATTGGGCAAAAAAAATGTCGAAGACCAAATTGTTAATTTCGCAATAGTCGATGGACCATTTCGATAATAAACTCATTAAAATTTTTACTACAATAATTATACTACTCCGTATTAGGATAATTTTAGTATGACATTCATATTATTTTATGGTGATAATTCAAAAAATAATATTTTTCACCTTTTTAATGGTTAAAGAAACAAATCAAATTACATAAATATCATTCTATTTTAATTCTTCACACAAATATCATTCTTTTGGGTAGACTAATTTAATTGTGACGACGACGACAACAACAACAAAAACAAAAATAATATAACAAAATGCTTATTGTTGTTGTTGTTGACGAATGACGACATTATCTAAAAATATTATGTGTGAAGAATCTACGTTATATCCCTAGTTGTTGTCACATCTTTAGTGTTAATAGATTTGTATATTGAGTTTAAAATATTTCACATAACACATCTGATCTATATCTATAGTATCTATACTATATATAAAAATAATATCCTCCTCCAAAATTTTCCCGCCCAAACGTAGGGGAATTTTAGTAATATGATAATTATTATTATAGAATACTAGTATTTTCGCCCGTGCGTTGCACGGAATGAATTCGTTATAATATTTTAAGAATATTTGGATCGATATACAATTATATAAATTATAACATCGAATATTATATAGCGCAATTGATGAAATTTGTTGGATCGATTATGTTTTATGATGTTTTCCTTGCTTGAATTAGAATAAATAATTGTCCAATTACCCGTACGATGCACGGATACATTTTATTTTATTATATATTGAGATAATAAAAATAAATACAAAATTATAAAAAATTCTAATGTTGAACGTGTACCTTTATTTGATTATAAGATTAGTGCAAAAGTATTGCTCAATTAATTGAATAATATATGACTTATTTATCTACCGTTATCTTAAAAAGATCTATAAGTAATATGACTTATGTAATTATATTATTACTAAAATAAATATGAGAAAAATGAGAAATAATTTACTTATAATTATTATAAAAATAAATTCAACAACCAATGTTTAGCTTAATTACCATAATAATTATTAGGCAATTATTATTAGTCAATTACACTAATATGTGTGCAATTATACTTTTATACTTTAAGCATATTCATTTTCACCATATTACATTTACTTTTATCTTCCTCATTCAAATACATATTTGAATGAATTAATTTTGATTATTATAAAAATCTAACAACCCATGTTTAATTATTTTTTATCAAAGTTTTAAAATAATTTTCGGTCAATTAGTAATATCATTTTACTTTTTTGATAAATGATTTTACTTTAATTAATAGTGTTGATACATGAATACAGCAACGATATTACCAATTAATAGATATTAGTTAATTTCCATTTTACATTTTCTTAACAAATAAGCTTTATTAATTATTTGATCAATAAAATATTTAATTAATTGACTACAAAAGTTTGGGCGGGAAAATAAAAATATGAGGATTATATTTTTCTTTTATATATAGTATAGAAGTATAGATTATGATCTTTTATATTTTAAATCAATTAGTAATATCACTTTTTCTTTTCTATTTTATCTTTTTTATTGTTTTTGCGGAAATTTCACAAATAATGATTTTATATTTTTATTTTTATTAATAGTAGTCTAGATATAGAAGTATAGATAAGTATTCGAATTATTTTTATTATTATTGGTGTAATTAATAATAATAATTAATAAATTATTTTTTCTTATAAAATTACGCAGAATTTGTTTCAATTATTTCCACGATTATAATGGTTTAATTATTCACAGAATTTGGTAAATAAAATTTTGTTACCAATTAAATTTTATTAATTTTTTTTACCAATTAATTAATAATATTATCTTGTGCCGAAAATATGAAGGGGAGAATTTTACTTTTATTAATAGTGTTGATACGTGAATATAAAAACGATATTACCAATTAATAGATATTAGTTAATTTGCATTTTACATTTTCTTACCAAATAAACTTTATTAATTATTTGACCAATAAAATATTTAATTAATTGGCTATAAAAGTTTGGGTGCGAAAAATGAAATAGGAGGATTTTACTTTTATATATAGTATAGATAATACATGTAAGTTTAATTTTGTTTAATTATTGATGTAATATGTGTACCTTTAATCTCCTTTAATTATGTCGTAATATGTGTACCACTTATTTCCTTAATTGATTAGATAAAATCTGTAGTATGGCAAGCTATATTATGGCAAGTATAAAAAAACAATTTAATAAAAGTATAATGTGTGACTCTCAAAAAAAAAAGTATAATGTGTGAATTAATTTCTTAATTACTGTAATTAAAGATTTTATTCAAAAGTAACTATTAGCATAATTTTATGTGTAATAATCTGTGAATTTGAATAATTTGCATAATTGTATGGACGTA
>CP025659.1:1605725-1632842 GCA_003576665.1 Ipomoea trifida | reverse complement strand
TATTATTATTATTATTATTATTATTATTATTATTATTATTATTATTATTATTATTATTATTATCATTATTATCTTAACACAGGATTATATCAATGTATAAAATTTATATTATTATTATTCATGCAATAGATCTACTTCTTCATCTCTGATTATACCATGCCAGGAGGATTACTATTTTTATCCTATCACAAAATCATAATAATATGCAAGAGTATAAGATAAACTTTTCAAAAGAAACACAACTAAGGGATAGGAATAGCAAATAATTTTACTACAACATATTTATAACAACAACCAAACCAAATTAAAAAAGAAATACGCAGAAACTTCTCCAAAAAAATAACTTTTAGAAATAGAAAAATATGTAATTTTACCATACTACATAATTGTAACAACAACTGAATTAAACCCTTGCACGCCATTTGCTCCTCATCCATTGCCCTTTCTGACCCAATTGCTGATACTGGTAAAAACACTCAACAATCTTCATCAGTTCTTCCACGTCGAAAACCCCAATATGTAATTCACGACCTTGAACCACGTTTACCTTTTTCCCATCCACTCACTTGTAGTCAACAAAATCTTTCTTCTGCTTCACTTGTGGGGGAGAATATGGTATGCTCTTTCTCCTCTTCCTCCGCTAACCCCTATTGTTTACCCTAGATGACGCCGATGAATGTTTGCGATTTATCGGTGCCGGCGACGACACATTGGAAACCATCTTTTTAAACCGATTCAAGTAGGTCGGTGCAATTCTTGGTGCATGCACCACCGTAGCTTTCTCAGAGGAGTTAGATGGGACTTCGTTATCGCTAGGAAACGATATATCACCGAATTGAATTACAAAAAATTTCAAAATAAATTGTTAACACGAAATCAGAAACTAAATGATGAAATAAAGGAAGAACAACAAAGCATAACCATGAAAATAAAGAAAGAAATCAAAGGATTTTCACTTACTCTTGAGTCTTGAGCTTGTCCATCGGAGTTGTGATCGAAAACGTATGAGACGAATGCCGACTTTGCCGAGTTCAGAAGTTGTGAGGGAACAATCTCTCATGCTCGGAACTTATATGAGAGAAATTGATTTAAATCTGTTGGAATAAAATTAGGAAGAATGATAGAGGTTTTTAATTTTTTTTGGGTAATTTGCAATAAATTTTATGGAAATATATAAATGGTTAATTAATAAAATAACCATATATATTGTTGGTCCCAAGGGGATGGGGTACAAGTCTAGAGGGGGGGGGGTGAATAGACTTGTATAAGATTTTGCAAATCTTTTCGACCTCTCGTGTGTATTGAACTTATGATGTTTAGGTTCAATACCTCACAAGATGAAGACAAAGTTTTATGCGCAGCGGAAATAAGTTATCCCCTTATTATTTAGCACGAGTTTGAGTTAGTTCGAGAAGTGATTATATGTAGTGCAGTTCGAGAGTTAGATAGCGAGAGATAATAGACAGAAAGTAAATGCGAGAGAGAGATTTTTAAGTGGTTCGGCCAACCCGCCTACGTCCACTCTTCTTCTAGAAACTCCCTAGAAGGATTGCACTAAAACTTCCCTTTTTAGTACAATGTCGAGCGCTTGAGCTTTGATCACGAAGCCCGCCTCAAGCCTCAGGTTTTTCGCTCCGCCTCTTGTTACTCCACCTCTCGAGCACTTGAGCTTTGATCACCAAGCCCGCCTCAAGCCTCAGGATCTTCACAAGACAGCTCCCAGGTTACTCCGCCTCTCCTCAGGTTTTTCTCCCCGCTTCCAGCTACTCCACCTCTCGAGCACTTGAGCTTTGATCACCAAGCCCGCCTCAAGCCTCAGGATCTTCGCTAGACAGCTGCCAGGTTACTCCGCCTCTTCTTGCTTAATCCAAAGCAAGGACCTTTGGTTGTCACAGTTTAATGTAACAATCTCCAATCTGACCGCAAGCTATCGTTGAGATATAGTCGATGTAGAGCTGCTTCGGTCACCTTCTGGATATGTATAAGTTTAAGCTTTGTAACTCTCTCTCAAACACTAAGATGTGTTTGTCTCGCTGTGTTGAATATCAAAGAAGATATTCCAGATTTTGCACTTGCACTTTGAACGTTTGAATTTGACACTTCTTGCAAATCACTTAGAATACTCGAACTTCACTACTTCCCTTCTGTGTCTTCACGTCCTTATATATGAGAGTCTAGGAATAATTCCGTTGGAGGGAAAACTATTCCGTTTGAAAAATGTCTCCCATGCTGATCATGGGACTTGAGCATTTTCAGCATATTCCATGGAGTGGTGGTCTTGCAACTTGTGCCTTTTGTCTTGTAGTGAATATTCTTTAATCCACTTTCTAGAGTCCATGCTCCACTTACTCTTTTAGGCAAAAGTTCTTTTTATATTCCCATGATCCTTGATTTAGGGAATAAGACCGGCTTTGGATTGGTGCGCTCTTTATCCGTTGGTTGTGCAAATCTGACGTGGCATCCACTTCCGGTAGATCCATAACGTTCTGTACGCACCTTCCTTTATCTCCATGATATTCTTCTTCTCCAAACTTAGATTAAATTAATCCAAGCTACTTTTACTACCATTCGGCCCTTTGGAGAAGTGTCAGTGTATCGAGACTTAGTTTGATGTCTCGCCTGACCGATGCTTCGAATCCATGTCTCGAACTCGAGAGATTCTATCTCTCGAACTCTGCCAATGTCTCGAGACTTAGTTGATGTCTCGCAGACCCTTATTCCTCCAGTCTTGTCTCGTGTCTTCTTCTGATCTGACTATTGACTTACAACACGAAGACTTCTAAAATGTTCAAAAAGTTTACCTTAAGCTTAAATATTTCCGAGTTGAGCTCAAAGTTACCCGGTTATATTTTCGCTCTTAGTTTACTTGTCGAACTTACATTGATTCCTATCTTTCGAGACTTAGGGGATTCTGTTTTACATTTGGAATCATCAAAACCTAATACATAAGGTTCCTAACAATATTAGGAAGAATGATAGAGGTTTTTAATTTTTTTTGGGTAATTTGCAATAAATTTTATGGAAATATATAAATGGTTAATTAATAAAATAACCATATATATATGTGGAATAAAATTAGGAAGAATGCTACTGGAGTAGATGTTTTAATTTTCTTGGGATTACCGGATTATGTAAATAAATTTTATGGAAATATATATAGTTAATTAATAAAATAACCATAAAATAATTCTTAATTTCATTTTACTAAAATGCCCCCGAGTTTGGGCGGGAAAATTCGGGAGGAGGATATTATTTTTATATATAGTATAGATTATTAATATTATTAATTAATTATAATTATGATAGAATTAGATTAATTATAATTGATTAATTATATATGGTAATGGTAATTATTATGATAAAATTTATAGAATTTATTATGATAGAATTGACTAAAACATTGGTAATGGTTGGTGATAAAATAAGAAAAAGTATTAGAACTGAATTTACTCTTGAAGAAAAAGTTCAATTGTTAAACAAAGAGTTAATTTAAATTGATGGATTATCAAATGGAGAGTATTTTATGACTTTGATCAAACTTCTTGACCGTCCAAACCAATTGCGCATGCTTGTGTTTTTTAGTTTTCCACCGGATCGAAGATTAGAATGGCTGAAAGCTTTTCTTGTTGCATATTGAAGGTTAGTGAATGTGGATGTTGTATTGTAAGATTAGTATTTAATTTTATGATGTGTTTTTGGATGTAAGCTTTTTAGAAGCTCATCAACATTTTATTAAGCTTGTTGTATTGTAAGTATTAGGACTCTGTGAGTCTGAGTCATGATAGGATTGTCTATCCTAGTATCTCTGTGAGTCTTCTTGTATATATTCTACCTTTGTCATTGTATTCAATTCAACTCAATCAATACAGATATTGTGTTCTCATCTGGTATCAGTTTGTTCGGGTTCTCTCCTGATGGCCGACGGTTCTGTTAATTCTTCTGAACGGACTGTCTCGGATGCCGCTGTTACGTCTACGGCCTCTCCAACGGTGGCCTCCATGTCCATAGCTCATCACTATGTGAGTCTCAAGCTAACGAATAACAATTTTCTGTTCTGGAGAACACAAGTCGTGCCGTTTCTTCGCGGACACGAATTATTAGGGTTCGTTGACGGATCGAATCCGTGCCCTCCTGCCACGTTACCTGTCGTTGCTGTGGTGCCTCCCGCGTCGAACCCTACTGCCGGCGAGTCTTCCGCAATACCGCCGGTGCAGCCCAATCCTCTTCATGCAACGTGGGTTCGGCAAGATCAAGCTGTCTTAAGCATGTTGATCTCTTCGTTGTTGCCGGAAGTCATGCATTTAGCTGTTGGCTGTCCTACTTCGCAAGCTCTTTGGCAGTCGTTGGAGCAGGCGTTGGCATCTTCGACTCGTGCGCATACGCTTCATCTTCTCAGCCAGTTTCAGACAATTCAGCAAGGTGATTCATCTATTGCGGACTACGTTGCGCGCGCCCAGGTGTTGGTCGAGGATCTTGCTCTCGCCGGTCGTCCCGTTCCGTTGGATGAGCAGAATCTTTATGTTTGCCAGGGCTTGCGACCGGAGTTTATTCCTCTCACCGCTTCCTTAGCTATTCGGGGTCAGCCGATTTCTCTCCAGGAGCTGGCGTCGTTGCTCGGAACCCAGTCGTTCATGGCTGGTGGGAGTTACGCCGGTGGTGCAGCGGCTGGTCCGGCTGCGTTTGTGACGCAGCGAGGAGGCGGGCGTCGGTCTTGACATCGCGGCGGTCAGCAGCAGCGAGGAGGACAGCAGCCCCGCGGTGGTTCTTCCAGCGGGCAGTCTCGTTCCGCTGACGCCACTGGGCAGTTTCGTGGCGGTCAGCGGGGCTCCTCCGGCAGTGGTGGCAGGTCTCGTGGAAGGGGAGGCCGTGGTGGTTCTTGGCAGCCGCGTTGTCAGATTTGTGGGCTTCTTGGGCATACTACTTTAGCTTGCTATTCATATGTTGGCTCGCAACCTCAGGCTCATATGGTTTATAAATACTGCGCATATTCCTCCTGATTCTCACTTGTGGGTGCCTGATACTGGAGCCATTCATCATGCCACTCCTAATATAGCTGCCTTGTCTACCTCGGAAGACTACCATGGTGATGATACCCTTCGGGTTGGTGATGGTAAGGGTTTGATTATTAGTCATATTGGCCATGCTACCGTTTCTACTCCTTCTAGAGTTTTTAAGATGTCTGATATTTTACATGTGCCCGGTTTATCTTCTTCTCTTCTGTCTGTTCAGAGGTTTGCCACTGATAATCATGTCTTTTTTTGAGTTTCACCCCTCTTATTTTGTTGTGAAGGATATCACCACCAAAGATATCCTTCTGCGCGACAGTAGTTCGGGGGGTCTTTACACCTTGCCTGTGCCTGGATCCCGTCCGCAGGCTTTTCTATCGTCTCGTGCCTCTTCTTCGGTCTGGCATGATCGTTTGGGTCATCCGCATCAGCGTGTTCTTCGTAGTATTTTGCCTTTCTGTCCTGTTAGTAGTTCTAGTCATCATAATTGTACTTCTACTTTATGTTCTGCGTGTCAGTTAGGAAAATCCCCACGATTTCCGCTGCCGCGTACTGTGTCTTCTAGTTCGAATATTCTTGATTTAATTTATACTGATATTTGGGGTCCAGCTCCTGTTTATTCTTCCTCTGGTCGTCGCTACTTTGTTCTGTTTGTCGATGATTATTCTCGGTATACGTGGTTTTTTCCTATGAAATTAAAGTCAGATCTATATGTTATCTTTGATCATTTTCGTGCCCTTGTTGAACGCTCATTTAATAGGAAAATTGTGTCGATTCAATCTGACTTAGGAGCTGAGTACAAAAAGTTACATTCTCACTTTCTAAAGCTAGGTATTCGTCATCGCCAATCCTGTGCATACACTCATGAGCAGAATGGTAAAGTTGAGCGTAAGCATAGGCCTATAGTTGAAACGGGTCTCACTCTTATGGCTCGTGCTTCTATTCCTTCTCGATTTTGGGATTATGCTTTTGAAACTGCAGTTTATTTGATAAACAAAATGCCTTCTACTGTCTTGCATAATTCCAGTCCTCATTCTTTGTTGCATAGGTCTCCTCCATCATATTCCTTTCTTCGTGTATTTGGGTGTCTCTGTTATCCTCATCTGCGTCCATACAATCGTCACAAAATGTCATATCGATCCTCTCCCTGTGTTTTCTTAGGATATCCTGAGTCGTTTCGGGGGTATAGGTGCATGGATTTACGGACTAATAAAGTGTATATTTGCAGGCATGTTCAGTTTGATGAAACTATATTTCCTTTTGCTAGCAAGTCTGCTATACAGGTGCCTTCTACTCCATCACAACCTTGGGGAGAGTCGGTGTTACAGCCTTCTCTGTCTGTTGAGGCTGCGGCACATACACACACGGTCTCACCCACGGTTGCGGCAGCTCCGGTTCGGCAGCGCGGGCGTCCTCGAGGCCGGTCGTCCAGACCCACGACCCGTACACATTCCATGGCCACTCGCAGCAGGTCCGTAGCTCCGCATGTGGCTCTATCTGCTCAGGTCTCCTCTCCTGAACCTACTTGTTATACTCAGGCAGTCAAATTTTCTAAGTGGCGTGAAGCGATGGATCAGGAGTTTAATGCCCTGCTGCACAATCACACTTGAGATCTGGTTCCGCCTCGACCAGGTATGAATCTGATTGGCTGTAAGTGGGTTTTTCGTACTAAACCGAAAGCTGATGGTTCGATAGAAAGGCACAAGGCGAGGCTTGTGGCAAAAGGGTTTAACCAGGTCCCTGGTCAGGATTTCTTTGACACATTCAGTCCAGTTGTCAAGCCTACTACCGTGCGGCTTCTGTTGAGTTTGGCTATATCATCTGGTTGGGTGGTCTGCCAACTGGATGTTCACAATGCTTTCTTGAATGACAGCTTAACTGAGACTGTTTACATGCGTCAGCCACCCGGTTATATTGATACTCAATTTCCTGATCATGTATGCTTGCTTAAACGCTCCTTGTATGGTCTCAAACAGGCTCCTAGGGCATGGTTTAACCGATTGCATAGTTTTTTGCTCTCTGCCGGATTCACTGCATCTAAGACTGATGTCTCTTTGTTTTATTATTCGCAAGGGTCTGCATGTGCTTATCTGCTTGTCTATGTTGATGATATTCTTGTCATTGGGAATGATGCACAGTTAGTAGGTGATTTGTTATCAAAATTGTCTGCCGCTTTCAAAATAAGAGATCTTGGTGAGCCTGGATTTTTCCTTAGTATTGAGTTGGTAAAAACTAGCACTGGTGTTCTCCTTTCCCAACAACGATATATGACCGATATCTTAAAGCGTGCAGGTATGACTGACTGTAAATCACTTGTTACTCCTATCTCTGTATCGAAAACTCTTGTTGCCACTGCAGAGCTGTTTGATGATCCTACCAAGTACAGGAGTCTGGCTGGTGCCCTACAATACCTCACTGTTACGAGGCCAGATCTGAGCTTTGCTGTCAACCAGCTATGTCAACACATGCATGCCCCGACTGTGTCACATTGGGAACAATTGAAAAGAGTTTTGAGGTATGTTAAAGGCACTCTATCCTTTGGTCTTCGTATCACGAAATCTCTGTCTCGGGAGATTCATGCTTTTTCAGATTCCGATTGGGCTGGTTGCCCTGATGATCGGAAATCCACCAGTGGGTATTCGGTTTTTCTAGGCACGAATTTAGTGTCTTGGGTTTGTCGAAAGCAGAGAACTGTTGCACGGTCTTCTACTGAAGCAGAGTATAAGGCATTAGCTGATGTATGTGCTGAAGTGCTCTGGATTGTATCTTTGCTGCGTGAGATTAAGATTACTGGTTTTTCGGTCCCAAAGCTGTGGTGTGATAATCTTGGAGCTACATACCTATCTGCAAATCCTATTTTTCATGCCAGGACCAAACATGTGGAGATTGATTATCACTTTGTCAGGGACAGAGTTGCAAAGGGGGACATTCAAGTGAATTTTATATCTACAAAGGATCAACTGGCAGACATTTTTACGAAGGCTTTATCAAGTTCTAGATTTAATTTTCTTAGAGACAAGCTACAGGTTTCCTGTTTACCCTGTGCTTGAGGGGGAGTATTAGGACTCTGTGAGTCTGAGTCATGATAGGATTGTCTATCCTAGTATCTCTGTGAGTCTTCTTGTATATATTCTACCTTTGTCATTGTATTCAATTCAACTCAATCAATACAGATATTGTGTTCTCATCGTAAGATTAGTATTTTATGATGTTTTTTGGATGCAAGCTTTTGAGAAGCTTAACATTTTATTAAACTTGTTGTATTCTAAGATTAGAATGTTATGATATTTTTTGGATGTAAGCTTTTATCAAGCTCAACATTTTATTAAGCTTGTTGTATTGTAAGATTAATATTTTTTGATGTTTTTTCTCTCTTTTTTTTTTTTTTTTTTTTTTTTTTTTTAATGTAAGCTTAACATTTTTTTAAGCTTGCTGTGTTGTAAGATTAATATTTAATGATGTTTTTTTATGTAAGTTTTTGAGAAACTAAATATTTTATTAAGCTTGTTGGTATAAGTTAGATTATGATGATGAACTTGTTTAAGTAGTTTCTGTAGTTTAATTTTTATGAAGGTTTTTGAATGTAAACTTATAAAGCATAACACTTACTGAAGTATTCATATGACAAATTATTATTATTAATAATTTATTATATAATAACATTTTAATCTTTATATCACTTATTTTCTTTCAATTCTTATTTAGAGTATATACCAAACAATGTAATTGAAATTAACAATAATTTTATTCATATTTACCAAATATTGTAATAGAATTTGAATTGCTGTTTTATCCTACTTTATTCATTTCCTACAAAATTACAAATCCATTCCTCATTAATTCCTCCTCCCAATCAAATCCTTGTGTGGGCCCCAAGAAAATTCTTTGACTTCTTCATCACCCCAGTCCCTAGTCCCCTGGCTGCTGAAACCCCCTCACTCCCTATGTCCCCCACCGCCACCCATCCACCAACTAAAGCGAAATTCTAAGACTCACAACAAACAGATTCATACATTTCAAACCCCCTACTCTCATCTCTCTCTCTCTCTCTCTCTCTCTCTATATATATATATATATACAAAAGTCAGAATTGCTTTTTCTCTCTAAGGCCTTCCCTTGTGCATGTGCACTACTGCCGCTGCTACACCTCAAGGTAAAAATTCCATTCTCTTTTCTCTCTCTCTACACACAACCACTCTGAAATGCATACCATTTTCTGTTTAAGCATGTTTTTCGTATATCAAATGGGAGGGGAGGTGTGATTCAAACTACCTACACCTACACAAGTTTTTCTTCTGCTTTTATCTCCTTTCATTCTTCCCTATTCAACAAAACAAACATTTTCTTAATCAAAAAGGAAATAAATGGCCGGCTTTTGAGTTCTTGTATAACAAAGAAGAAACTCCTTCTTTTCTTTTTATTTATTTATTTTTTAAAATTTTTTGTTGTCAAAATTAGACTTGAGATTTCATACTTGAGACTGAAATCTCCATTCTGCAATACTATTGTAAGAAATTGCAAACGATTGCAGTTTTTTACTTACCCAAAAGACATGGGTTTTCTGCTTTTTTTTCCTTAAAAATAAATAAATAATTATTATTATTTTTTTTAAAGAGATGTGTACGTCACGTATTGCTGTAGAATTACTACTGTTGGCTGGTTGCTTCTTCTATTCTACTACCCCGTTTTAAAGAGAAACCGTACTATCAAACCCAGCATTAATTGTACTGCTGTCCCATTGAATATCTATGTGCAATGTGCAAACTTCTCACTGCTTCACAACTTTTTTTTTTTTTTTTTTTTTGAAAATACTGCTTCACAACTTTGATTTTTAATTTCTTGCATATTTATTACCATTATATATATATATATATATATATATATATATATATATATATATATATATATATATATATATATATATATATATATATAAATTTTGGATGCATAATGCATTACATACTTTATTGTACTTCAAAAGAAAAGGGAAAATTACACTTTTTTTTTTTGTTGAGAGAAGGAAAATTACACTTTTATCCTTAAAACTATCATTGACAAATGCACTTTTCGTTTACTATGTACGAAAAGTGAGCATGATAAGTTAATAAAAAGACGAAAAGTGCAACAACAATTAGCTTATAGGCAAAAAGTGAGAAAGATCAACAATTAGGAACAAATTTTACAACTACCTTATAACTTAAGGATGAAAAATGCAATTTTTCGAAAGAAAAATTAAGAATTAAAATTTTGTTTTACTCTATTGTTGTTTTGTTTTTTCATCTTTCAAAATTGATTGGATTTGGTTCTCAATATTAAAACTATGTCTCTGATACTAACTAAAGCTGAGCTGATAGTTGGATTGTTTATATATTATATGCTGAATACTAGAGGTCGCAATATTAAGATTACAAGTGACATTTTTTATGGTTAGTATCCTCCAATCAGGTGGATTTTGTGTTTAAGATCAATAGTGAGGAAACGTAATTATGGATCTATCATTTTGAGTAGAAAATTTTTGGGGTCATTTATTGATGGTATTTTTTTTAAAAAAATGTTGGGCAAGTTACCAAGTATAATTAATGTATGTTTTTTCTTGGTTTGTGGCTTTAATCGAGTAGGTCCTGTTTGGTCTGCTGGAATGGACACAAAAATGAGAGAAGGGCAGAAAGGCTGTGGTGGTGAGGAGGCTACTGTTGTGCCTTATTCTTCAAATAATTCAAGGAGGGGAAGCTTTGGCAAACCTTCTTGGCTTCTTTGCTCTGTTGCTGGTACATATAATCATCACCTTCATGCTTCTTCATATTTATAATTTACTTTTCGATCATTTTATCTGTCTTGTTTATTGTGTTTTGAATGACGATGCGCATAAATTTAATGTTTTAAAATAAAAATGAATACTTTAAAATTAAATTATATTAAATTATTACTTCATGTTTGAATTAAAAAAATTCAAATCTCAAAATTTTAATAGTGCTCAGCCTAGGTTAAAAAGTGTAGTTTATTTATGTCTAAGGATGGGTAAGGTGGGGCATAACAAAAGTAAGTAATTATTATGGCCCTACCAGCTTGCATTTCCCATTTGGAATTATGTCTGCTGTAGTTAATAGAAGAGTCCAAATTTTACTTTAAATTGTATGATTTCATAAGAGTTGTTTACCTTTTTAGATGGTGTTTTACTCTACTAAATTGATGGGGGATTTGAGGGCAAATTATTGTGTGGACCTGTGTAGAACGTAATAAAAAATATATTTTTAATATATTAAGAGTATATTATTTATGTATTGAATACACATTATATAAAATAATGTATTTTCAGTACTCAAATAGTATATTTTTCTGAGTATAATGTACATTTTTAATACACTAAAAATAAATTATTTATATATTAAATGTACATTATTTGATAATATGATCCACACAGTGTGGACCATGGTTCATACAATAATGATTGGGAGTTCAGTACTAGTCAATTTAATCATCTCCCACAACTCGTCAATTTTTTTTTTATTTGACAACTTTGCTATTAATTAAACAAATCGAAAGATTCTCCCTAGGCCAGCTTTTGTGCCTCTCGGAGGGAACGCGGGTGGACCCGGACCGTTAAACGGACGAAGAAAAATCCGTTAGATTTACCAAAAAAAAACAAATCGAAAGATCAAGACTAATTAAATTTGAAAGTTGAAGGAGTACGAACAATTAATTAATAGACATAAAAATGATTAAATTAGAGTGTAAAACTTTGGGGTAAATAATATTTGTAATTAAATTTGTTATGTTAGGGTGAAACTTTCATTCCCCAGGGAAAAATGAGTACATTTTTGGATGTGTGGGAAAAAGTGAGATGAAAGGTCACTCTCTTCCTTACTGCACTATACATGGCGACACAGAAAAGTTGTCCAAAAAAAGCCTGTAACTTTTGCTGCTAATGTCAAATCTGTTTCAACCCTTGAACATACTGTCACAGTACCTTTTTGGGTTTTCAAAATTTGAACCAAAATAAATAAATAAATAAATAAATTACACCCAAAAAAAGAAAAAAAAGAGTGTGGCAGACAGAAAATGATTCTTCCTTAGAATTGTTTTCTGTTTTTCAGAGGCACAGGGGTATCATGTTATTGTCTTGTTTCTGTGGATGCTTGCCTTTGTAGGTCACAAACTCAGACTATGATTTGGATGCACGCAAAGAATCCAATGATGCACACCGGCCTAGCTATTGCCCATTGTTAGTACTTAAATAATAATGCATAAAGTTAAGGTGCCAATAATTTCATAAGATGACCATATATGCATGTTTTTCTAGGGTGTGCACCGATTAAAAATTGCCTCCTGATGACCTTTGTCGGTATAGGATCACAAGGAGGTAAACCAGTTTAGGTTGCTTATAGCTTAACGGCTCAAATCAAGGTTATGAAATGACAAACTCGGTTGGGGTTGTCGACCATGCATGTTTTTGGATGACGAGGGAAATCCCACGACCCTTTTGGGTGTAAGTAAATTCTGCCTTGTGATCGTAACTGACAAAAGACCATAAGGAAGTAAACCAACTTAGGTTAACCATAGATGGTCGGGTCAAACCAAGGGGACAAAGATTTGAACTTGTGATCTTGTGGTTAATATAAGTGTGGATATCTAGCCATTTTGACTAGGGTTAACCCCTACCATGCATGTATGGTTCTTTGGTTGGTGTTCCTAGTTTCTGCCTGGTTTTAGACCAATTATTTTAACCTTTGAACCTAAAAGCTAGTGTCTTTATACAATGATTAAGGATCATTTAGTAGACTGTTTAAACTACCACAATACGGAATATTTAACGTAACAGATCCTTTCTCTACCTGTTGCCAAACCAAGATGATTTAGGATACAAACTTATAACCACAAAGTCATGAATCTGAATTTCAAATTTTTTGGTTTGAGTCGGTCAGTAATGGGCAATTTAGGTTGGTTTATTTCATTGTGATCCTTTGCCAGTTAGGGTCACAATACAAGATTTATCTAGTACACATTCTCTTATAATGGCTGTGGGTATTTGTGTCGTAGATTCCCATAATTGAAATGCAAATATTTGATGATTTCGTGAATTTGAATTGGAGAAATTATATATATTTATAGCAGATTTGGTTTTGAATTTGAAACTACTAAAGATATCATTGTCACTTGGGTATGCCATTGTTTTCAGCATCGTCTTATACTCTTATATGGCAGGAGATGGGCCAAAGGGGTCCATTTCTTGACCTTATACGCAATAAATCATCAAACAAATGTGATCTCAATTTCAAACTTCAAAATTTTCTATATTCTAATAAATGCACAATTTTCAATTCAAATTTGCCTTGTCTCTGTCAGATTCGGTTGACAAACTGAAGAAAACAAAACAAAATGTTTTTTTAATGTATTACTGATTCTGTTATAATGTAGTATCTGTAATTATTTTTTCAATTTATTGCTCTCGTGACCTTCCATTTGGAAGAGTTACTTTTTTTTTTTTTCTTTTTTTTTTTTGGAAGAGTCACTTTGTGCCACTAGAGTCAAAATAAAATTTAATGTTCTTTAAAAAAAAAAACTTTTTCTTCCATATGAATTGTTCTTTTCTAGAAAAAAAAAAATCATGAACAAGTATTGTTAGTGCATAAATTCTAGAGAAAGGACAAATCCCCACTTAATTACTAAACATTTGTATTCTCTAATAGACTTGACCTTTAAGAACAAATGTAGATTAGATGAGAGTTTTTACAAATGTAGTAGCCTTATAAAAAATTATTTATTATAACATAATTGCACATTCTATTTTATTAAAAAAAAATAGAACAAAGTAACCCCAACTTGAGGGAGACCTAGTTTGAGATCTGTACTGATCTAACCTGACAAATTATATTGGGGACCATGAATAAATGTACATTTTTAATATACTGAAAGTATATTATTTGTATACTAAAAATACATTATTTGGTAGTATATCAAATAATATATCTTCAATACTCAAATAATGTACCTTAAAAAAGTGAACCTTTTAAGTTAACGTATTAAAATTATATATTTAATATATTAAAATTATGACATGGACCATGGTCCATACAGATGCATGAAACATAAATAAAAAGTCCATTTTTAATATAATAAAAGTACATTATTTTTGTACATAAAGTACATTATTTAAGTACTGAAAGTACATTATTTTATATATACTATGAAATAATGTACCTTCAATACAAAAATAATTTATTTTTAGCATAATAAAAATGTACCTTATATTCATGGTGCACACAACTATGTGAACCATGGTCTACACAATAATTTGCCACAATAATTTGAGTCTGATCTAACCTGAGGCCACCTTTTAAGGAAGGGATTGAGGGCCCCCCACTAGAAAGTTTTCCTTTCTCAAATCCTAATCGTGTTGTAAAAAATTTATAAATTAAATATTACTCATAACAATTAAGAATTTTTTCTTTACAATGATTGTTTACAAGGTAGTATTTGTTCTATACTGTTTTAATTTGAAGCTAATAACTTGTTTTTTTTTTTTGGTAAGATTTGGATGAGAGGATGAAGGTGTTGGGAATGAATCTCCCGGAAGAAGGCAACGCAGATGACAGTTTTGCCAAACGTGCAGACGGGTACTACCAGCAACGCCCTCAGCTGCTGGCTTTGCTTCAAGATTTGTACAATGGTTACCTCTCCCTCGCCGACCGCTACTGCCAGGCCCTCGCCAAGACCCACCATTACCGCCGCTACTCCTCTCCCATCCCCTCCCTCCACTTCACTGACAACGAAGACATTGTTGATCAGGAAGACAATGTTGATTCATCGGATGCAGAGAGCTCTCTCTCATTTCAAGCTCAGTTTCCTCCCCAATTGGGAAATCAAGCCAAAGTAGACCCTGATATGATCATTGCAGACTTGGTGGTTAGGACCGTGGAGTGCGAGATCATTCTGCACGAGCTCGCCCAGGTGGAGAGGCGCAGCTCAGAGTCGTCGAGGAAGATGGAGCTGCAGAGGAGCCTGGTGGAGGTGCTGGAGTCGGAGAGGCTGATTTTGCTGAACGAGAACGCGAGGCTCGGGTACCAGGTCTCTGCGCTGGTGGAAGAGAACAAAGGGCTGGCGTCGGAGTCTCTGTTCATGAAGAGGAAGGCGGCTGATCTCGCGAGATGCCTGCTGAAGATGAGGGAGGACCATAGGGTGTTCATGCTGAGCCGCAAAATCGAGGACCTTCAAGGGCAGGTCCATGGGCTGGAGAAGAGGAACAGGGAGTATTACGAGCAGCTCGTGAAGCACGAAGAGGAGAAGAGGAACAAGATGAAGGTGAAAAGTTTGGGGAGCTTCAAGGGGTGTTTTCAAGTCCATGGAGATGTCACTTGGGTTAACAACAATGGCAGCAGCAGTAGTACTAGTATTCCTACTGTGAAGAAGATTGGTCAGCAAGGCAATGGGGGTGGTTCTAAGCTGTGGGGTAGGGTCAAGAAGTTTGACATCTTTCTTTGTGGACCTTATTTCAACCCCACCAACTGCTAAACCAACTCGGCTCTATACCATAAACCTCGGCTCGCTTTGCTCTATACGCTTCGTTCCCTTGTGACATCTCGCCAATTTAAGACATTCACATCGCGTGAGGTGTAGTTGGAGACCATGGTACCAATTGGCAACTATCTAAGCAAAGGGCATGGAGTTTCAACTAGTTTGCTTGGCAAGAATGATAGCCTTTTTTTTTTTGCTTGGCAAGAATGATAGCCTTATTGTACACTAATAGTCTACAACTGCTTAGTAGCAGACAATATGATGCTTTGCTGACAATTATGTATATCAAACTCCTAGTTCATTTGCTATAAGTGCATATATTTGCAGCATCTCACTCTGGCACTTCTAACAACATTATGAAATATTTTTTTTGGGTGTAATCCAAGGTCTCCAGCGTCGGACACAGTGGCTAATCCCTCACTGGATTGTAGGCACCTCTATTAGGTGGGAAAGCTGGCCTGAGCACTATGAAATATTATGGGGTTTTTATTAAAGTGGAAAATTTAACATAAAATTGGAGAAGTGGAAAAATAGAAAATGAAAAACTTGTTTATTAAACTCACTTCTCCAATTTCCTAACCTATCTCCATTCTTCACTTTTTCATTGATTTTGGAGAAGTGAAAATCAGACTTCTCCAAATGGAAAATGGGAAAAACAAGCGTCAACAGTAATACCCCCAAGAAATGAAAAACTGAAAAATGAAAAATAGAGAATTGAAGTGAACAACCCTAACTCTTTAGGCAAATATACATTAGAAAACAGCTTTTAGTCTATGCTTCACAGATCCTCCTATATTTACTAGGTAGCAGTAACTGGCTACTTAAACTCTTTTGTACAAGGTGTTTATTTACAACAAATATGCATGGGTTTTTTTTGAAAATAATTATGCCAATGTTGAAATGTTGAGTTTGATGAAACAAATGAACACAGTACGTAGAACTCATCTCAAATTGCCGGAGCCAGTTTCTCCTTGAGCTTAGCTATCCGAACCTGAATAAAAGTGGATGCCCCGAGGATTTCATAGGCACAAGAGAGCAACACTCGTCATCATATTCAGAGAATTCAGACAAATATTTTATAGTCAAAGTTCAAAGCGGGGAAAGGGTTATCAAGGAAAAAAGCCAAATCTGCTGCAAGACATTTGCTAATGCAAAAGACTAAGAAAAACCTCAAAAAGAAAGACACATGATACCTTATCACACTATATAGCAGGCTGAGTAACTTGATTCAATGCACCTTTTCAATTGAATATAGCATACGAGATGGGATATTGTAAGTTACAATTCATGAGGTGCATTTGTGCATTCATGGGAGAACATTCCTTCATGTGTAGAATTCATTGTAAAACAAATATATGCTTCATTTGTAACTAAAATGCACAATGAAATGCCTATTTCCAAGAAAACTCAGGGTGTGTTTGGTTCGAACATGGGAATCGGAATGGGAATCAAATACTTGATAATTGGAATGGTCTTGGTAAATGTATTTTGCATGTTTGGTAGTAGGGTGGAATTGGAATGATTACCAATATTGATGTTTGATTATGTATGACCCTATAATCGGAATAAAGATTTTAAAAATACAAAAAAAAAACAAGGCAATTGGATGAAGTGGGGAGAGATGAGTGAGTAGGCGACATAATGAGGAGGCGATTAAATGAGGAATAAGGTTGAATTAATAGAATGATATCTGATTTAAATTAAGTAATGAGGTTTGTAAGTATAGGGATAATCAAATCCTATATTTGTGTTTTAAAAAGCTGTCAAACCAAAAAATGTGTATAACTTTCATTCCCATTTCTTGTGTCTAACCCCATGAACCAAACACACCCTTACCATTGGTAAATTACTAGAATCAATATGAAAGTAAAGCCTATTAAATGCAAGCATTTGAGTCTCACCCAAAAGACATTTTTGTAATCATCAGCATCATAAAACCAAATGGAAATTTAGGGTCTTAGGCTTTATATTAGATGCTACCATACATTTTATACACGGAAGGTCAACAAATATTAGTAGTGTGTCAAGTCTTTTAGTTACACATACAATTGACAACATGTATGGGTAGAATAGATGCATCCTAGTAGCATTAACAAAATTTAGAGCAAGAAGTCTGTAACATTTGTACCACTAAAATAAATATGGACTTTTGAATTTTGTGCTGATTGACATCAAAATAAATTATAGCAACAGAGTTTCTAATAAAGCAGGGACATACAAATATTTGAGGATGATAAAACAAAGGGGCAAACTATATCTACTCCAAAAGAAATAGAGAATTGAGTTCGCACCTTGAATGATTTGGAGCGACGTATGGAGGGATCCAGATCTAAAGCCACTGAATAGGATTTCTCAGCAGACTCAATCTGGTCCAAAGCCATTAAAGCATCACCTTGGCATAAATACGCCTGTAAAGTTAATATCTCAGTTAAGATCTGACTATATGTGCATTGAATCCATTCATACTAATGGTTAGAATCCTTATACAAAAATTTGGTGATGTATATTGATAGATAGATCTTCATTAAATACCTGACTTTGCCTTTTTTTAGGAATTCCTGATACCAAGGCAGCTTATCACAAGCACCCCACCACATATGACTAGTTGGAGGGGTTGTTCACCTTTTGAATAAAAAAAAGTAAGTAGTAGGGGCTTCATAGCAACTTTCATTCTAAAAGGAAGCGAAGAATAAACCATTAGTCAATAGGAGCCCTACTTCCCTCTTTCCGACCCTCATCACTTCAATTAAAGGGCAAACCCATTACTTAGTCACTAGGCTGAGCACCTTTGGTACTTCAATAGGGCGAGCTGTTTGATAGTGACTTCTTTCATTTGGTAGGGCGACGAAAGGCTACTTCAATTTATGAAACAGTCGGAAACTCGAGAGGGTTGCCTTTGGAAGCTTTCACCAGTAACAAAAGCCTACCGACATAATCAAAAGGAAGGAGTGAGGCTGATTGAATCCAATCCATAAACTCGGAATTGAAACAAAGTTCGCTCCCTCGTTAAGTAGGTAGAGGCATACGTGTTAGAGAGATATGTGGGAAGTTGATAGATTAACTCCTAGCCTAGAGTTTTGAGTTTGAGTTGTGGTTGGGATCTTTAATTCCTCTATGTAAATAGCCTAGCATGTATAACTTCTTCCATCAATAAATACACACTACTTTATACAGTAATACGAACACTTCTACCTTGATAATTAACATGGTATCAGAGCGGACAAGAGTGAGGTAGTGGGTCGTGTTTGGAATTGGGAGGCGACACCAGTGTTTGAGTTTCGCTGCCGACGGGTTCACGCGCCTTCACACGCCGGCGCATGCAGTGGTTTCCAGCGCCCTCTCCGATCACGGTTTGTACAGCTGGTCTCATCTCCCTGTGTTGAGTTTGCCAAGGTATGGTTGGGGTATCAAATTTCGAAGGGGTGTCGGTGTGTTGTTGAGGCAGTTCGGCAGGAGTAGTTTTTCGACTGTTTTTTAGCTGAGTTTATTTGGGGAGAATGGTTGAAAGAAGAACCATAACTGTATTATCTACCCCTTCTAAATTAATTGATATAATGCTTGTTTCGAATGAGTCTAATTTTGCTGAGTAGAAATTTTTGGTTAAAATAAATTTGAGTGGCATGGATAAAGATGAACATCTAACTAACAAGTGTCCAACAAAACCAAATGCTGCAAAAGAGGAAAAATAATGATAAAACTCTTTTGTCGAGTATAATTAATTGTATTGATATGAAGATTATATTATCGATGTAACACTGTAAAATCGTGAAAGTAGTTTGGGAGTTGATAGATAAATAGTTTAGTGGGACACAGAACTTAAGAAAATTATATCAGTTATCCCAAAATGTCTATTGTCCTAGTAAAAAAAAACAAGATATTAGAGATTATTACTATGCCTTTAAGAATGCAACCCTGCAACCTATAAGCGGTCTTCCATCCTACAACCACCCAAAAAGGAATTGCAGTAATCTTGAATAGGAATCCTACAACGATAAAAGAAATCCGCATAAAAACACTACTAGATCGAGCACCTGTGATTTCGTACCCAGTCAAAATCTTAGCTAATTGATTGAAGTGGGTAGCTCTAGTAGACCCATAAATCATGGAACAAATAGGGTGGGGTAGGCCCACGCACTACACTACAGGTATAGACGCAAACCCTTGTCGTTACAGTATGTGTGGCACCGCATACGGTTCACACAAAGACTCCTAAATCCACCTGAGTGTTTTCTTCCACCTCTCCTATATATATCTGTGTGTATGCGCGCGCGCGCACACACACACCTGAGCCTTTTCTTCCACCTCTCCTATAAAATCATTGCTTCAAAAAATATATATATAATCATGTTCAAATGAGAACAATGTTTCATGTGAAAAGTTGGACAAATTGCATTCGCCCATCTTGGGATATCTAATGGCTAGAAAATAAAGAAAAACATGATGTAATTTTTGTAATTATTTTAAACTTCATCTGTGCACTTAGAAAAGCTTGATAGTGCATCCATGATAACTAACAATGCACTAAACTTGAGTGCATTGTCATAGATCTTGAGTGTATTATCAGTTGCCCGCGGATGTACTATCAAACGTTTTCAAGTGCACAAATGAAGTTTGTAATAATTACAAAAATGTCAGCCATGTTTTTTTCTCCTTTTTAGATCAAAGCTTACCACTTACGCCAAAAGTTATAACTCGTAGCGAAAGCGCAACATTATTTCCTTATAGACCGCCATCACATTGTTCGATACACTGGTGCTTGGCCTTTTTACCCTTTAATGGCCTCCGCCTAACAATCCCCCAGCCACCGGGTGCTAGACTTAGCCTTTACCGGCCTCCGCCCAACATAACTCAAACTTTAAAGTGTATTTTGCAATAATACAGAGTGCATCTAGCGTATTGTGAAATTGCACTCCATATTTTGTTGCGAAGTGCAATATACAGTTAGAGATAATTACCAAAATGCCACAACATTTTTTTCCTACCCTTTGTTTTAGAGTTGTTAGATATATGGACAATTTAAAGTGAGATTGTGAGAACAATGATTCTTGTAAAAAATAAGAAAAAATACACTGAGATTTTCATAATTACTACAAGCTTCATAGTGCATTCACTGATTGATTTATACATACATACATGCATGTGTATATGTGTGTAAACATACACACACATATGGATGTGTGTGTGTGTGTGTATATATATATAGAGCACCAAGCATGCTCTTAAAGGATTGAACCAAAAACAGTGGTAATCAACTTATGTAAATAAGTGAGTATTAAGCTAGTAACAAAAAACAAACAAAAAAAATAGCATAACAGTTATGAACTTATAATAAGCAACTCACGTCTGAATAAGTGGGAGCAATATTTAGAGCCTCTTTAGCATCTTGGAGTGCTCCTGCTGGGTCTTCCATTGCCAACCGAGCAACTGACCTGAATATATACAAGTTTGTTAAGCTAAGACTTAAGAGGCACAACTAAAAGTGAATTGAGATTTGTGTGAAACAGAGTTCTACTTCTCTCTATTGACAGAAATCCTTACAAAATGATTATCAGAGGGTTAAAACGCATAAAATCACAAAAGCAAAGATGGATGAAAAGCTTTGCATTTAATAGCAGTCATACTCAATATCATTTTTAATATTGTTCTCTTAAATATAAAAGAGTAGATTAAAATTACTATCAATCAAATCAGAGAGCTTATGTAGCACACACCTGTTTCTATATGAAATATGTACACCACCAAATGGTTTTAGATAAATAGCCTGCAGAATGAAATCAATCAATAAAACCGCACAATCAGTGACCTTTCCAACCGTAGACACTGAAAATTTGAAAAATGATTATTTTTAAATATTAATATATTTGAATACATTTTGGATAATATTGATATTATCTAATTTGTTCAAAAGAGAGTTTGAACATATCCAAAATCCTCCTACTATAAATAGGAACTCTCATTTCTAGAGAAAACATCTGGAAAGCTTTAAAGCTTATTCAGAGATCACCAAAAAATGATCTTGATGCATATAAGTCCTTCTTTGAAGATCAAGTGGATGCCCTTCAGTGGAGTGGTGACATCCAATTGAAGAATCAAAGGACTATTCAGAGATCTTGTACCCGCACTGAAACACCCCTAGGATGGTCAAAATAATCATTTTATTAAGACATCTATTGTTCTCTCAGTCAAATGGAATACAGTAGCTCAACATTAGAGGTTAAAGTTTTACAGAAAAGGTTAAATAACAACTAAGAAGAAGGTTATCAAGTCAATAAGATGCCCAATGATCCAAAACATGAAAAGTAAACAGAAGAAATATCTGCTTCCAGTATACTCAACTACATGAGCCAATTACTACAAAGAAGTAATCAACAGTGACTTATTTCCATTGGACAAATTAAAGGAGACCATTACAAAAATAAAACTTAATCCTTACAAGTGTCTCTTTCCATTTCTGTTCTGGCACACAGATAGAATAGACACAGGGAAATTATATAATGATGATATAATTAATAAAAATAATGGGACAATTTGTAACAAAACTAATTAGCGTTGTGCCAATCTATCAGCAACACTTGACGAACTAAAAGAACTGTATATCAGTCTATTAGTCCAAATACTGGTTTGACTACAATCTTAGGGCAGAAGTGATTATCCACTCTGAACCTCTTAAAAGTTATTGAAATTTTAATTAAATGTTGTTCTCATTTGATATGCTACATTGCTACCAAGTTTATGTCTACTAAAAGGTAAATTCGGCATTTTGAATATATTTACATACTTTGAATGGAGGAATTCTTTTCTAAGCCTCTTGAAATGTAAATGTGTGCATTCAAATGCTTCAACTAAAATTGAATACCTTGCAGATTGCCAGAATCCTCTGGTTTTCAACATTCAACTACTAATCACAATCTTTTTTTTTTCTTCTCATTTTCATGTAGAAAAAAAAAAAAAGAAAAAAAGAAAGAATAAGGTTCTGTTTGGTAAAACTTATTTTAGAGCTTATAGCTTCTATCCATGTAGCTTTTCAAAATAAGCTCCTATGACTTTTTAACTCTTCTTTTCTTCTTCTTCTTCTTCAAAAAAAAAAAAAAAATCTTCTTTTCTTTTTTATTTTTATTAATTTACAAAAATAACATCATTTACCCTTCATTAATCAAAATTCTAATATTTTAGTTTATACTTTTATGTCCTTTTACCCTTGTCAGCTGATTCAACAATTAATTTTACTACACTTCAATTTCAATTAGTTAAATTATTAGCTACTAGCCAAACCGAGCCTTTTTTTTTTTTGAGGAAAACCAAACCTAGCCTAAATTGCCCATTACTAGCTTCTAGTGGTGCTTAATTTCTGAAAGAGTAACAGAATTCACAATGATTTTAACAAAAAAGAAATTTGTTGAAAAAAGAAAAAGAAGAAGGAAAGAGAAGTCAGTGTTATACCTGAGAGAGTAAATGGAAGGCCTGGGAGAAATTGGCCTTATCCATCTCATCTTCGGCTCTCTTCCTCAATGCCAGTGCCTCCAAACACTTGTTAGTCTCAGTCTGAATATCAGTACCATCTCGGCCAAGGCAGAGGAAGGCCATCATTTCCGCAGCCCGAGCAGCGGTGGCGCAGTGCTTGATAAAGACGGCATCGGGCACGACGGCGACGTTGGGCCCGGCGCCGCATTTACCGAGGCAGCCGCAGGCGGTGACGGAGACATGGGGCGGCGCGATTCCGGATAGGACTTGAAGAGATTCTAGAGAACCCTGTCTCCGGCAAGTCCTATTTGTGCATACTCGCAACTCTAAGCTCCTCTTTTCGGCTTCTTCATGTTGAAATGATATGGATAAGGGCTTTGTTTTTGCTGCAACTGAGATGGGTTTGGAATGGGGGAGAGAAGGGGAAGAAAAGGGAGTGCGAGTGAGAGAGCTGAGATGAAGAATCACCTTCATCGTCTCAATCTCTATTCTTCTTCTATCTTGCTTTAGTCGTCCAAGATATTAGCTCAGACTGTGTGATAATCCATCACACAAATTATTCTATTATTAAAATGAGTGTACTCGTAATTATTTAATATTCATTCCCCATCCATACAGACAATACAGTTTCTCTCCTCTTTAAAAAAATCCTAGTATCGACATTATCTTATAAAAAATTATTTATGTTAACAATAAAATAATACTAATACACATACATACATACATACATACATATATATATATATATATATATATATATATATATATATATATATATATATATATAAAAGTGAGGTGCCTAAAAGAAAAATTATTTTTTATTACTTTGTTTGCCACATAGATTAGTAAGCTTGCTACTACAGCAAATTTGCTAAATGGTAGCTTTTCTGTCGGATGTGATGTGATTTTATTATTATTTTTTTGAAACGAAGGAAGGGGAAAGCCCAGCCAGGACAAAATCCAACTTAATTAACAAGAAAGAACACACCAGCAGCGCCTCTATCATTCACAAGATCACCAAAATATGAACTAGAGGCCGTATAAACTCAATCAAGTCACAATCGCAGTTGATCGCTACCTTTGCTAAAGCATCAGCTACCACATTATCCTCCCGAGGGTAGTAAGAGATACACACCATCCAATTCTCTTTCTTTTATTATAAATGTTATAACTGTAAGAAATAACATAATTGAACTAACCTCCAGCCATAGTGTCCTTTAGATTGTCTTGTAGATGCCTTTGATTGTGTGTATTTCTGCAGAGTTTCTGTATAGTATGGCTCCCACTTGTCTCAGGCTCAATATAGATGGTGTATGAAGCAGTAACCTGAGTAGTGCGGGACCTCTGGCTTATATACCTATAGAACCATCAATATAGGTAATTGTAACGGTTTCCGTTACTTGGAACCACATAATGACTATTTGAAAGCCATCATTACTTGCACCATTAATTTCCCTGAATGGAAATGTTACATTCTCCCACTTGGTGCAAGTACAAACTCAAAGAAAACAAAGAAACATGAACTATAGAGATACGTCCTCTTAAGGTGAGTAGCATCTACTATAATCACAATGTAACTTGTTCTCTAAGCATTTTTGTAGTAAACAAAACTTAATGGATAAACCTTATGTTTATTCCAGGTCCGAATATATTTTCTCAACAAAATATGTGCACAATATATTAACGAGAAAATATCTGAATGCTTTAAGAATTTCATATAACAATAACTGTATGTATACAAACTTTACAAAGTGGGCGCAAGTCCCATTTTCTCAACAAAATCCCTTAACTTGAATGGTGGCATGCCTTTAGTTAAGGGATCAGCAATGATCAACTCAGTGCTTATGTGCTCAATGACCACTTTCTTATCTTTAACACGTTCCCTTATGACTAAGTACTTGGTGTCGATATGCTTGCTTCGACTCCCACTCTTATTGTTCTTAGCCAGGAAAACCGCAGCTGAGTTGTCACAATAAACCTTTAACGGCTTAGAAATAGAATCCATAATTCTAAGCCCTGAAATGAAATTCTTAAGCCATACACCTTGAGATGTAGCCTCAAAACAAGAAACGAACTCGGCTTCCATGGTTGAAGTGGTGACAAGAGTTTGTTTAACACTTCTCCATGAAATAGCTCCACCGGCCATAATGAAAATGTTTCCCGAAGTTGATTTCCGAGAATCAACGCAACCGGCAAAGTCCGAGTCAGAGTACCCAACAATGTCCAAAGTGTTCATCTTCCTGAACACAAGCTTATAATCCTTGGTACCTTTGAGATACCTCAAAACCTTCTTTGCAGCTCTCCAGTGGTCTAAACCCGGATCACTTTGATATCGTCCCAGCATTCCAACAGCAAAGGTGATGTCCGGCCTAGTACAGACTTGAACATACCCGAGACAACCGACAACCGAAGCATAGGGAATATTCTTCATGGATTCTCTTTCAAAATCATTCTTTGGACACTGGTCTAAACTGAATTTATCACATCTCACGATAGGAGCTGGACTAGGTGAACAATCCTTCATCTGAAATCTTTCTAAGACTTTGTTGATATAGGTTTCCTGCGATAGTCCCAGAATGCCCCGGGATCTATCCCTATGGATCTTTATGCCAATGACATAAGATGCCTCACCCATATCCTTCATATCAAAGTTTTTAGAAAGGAATTGTTTAACCTCGTGCAGCATTCCCTTATCATTTGATGCAAGCAAGATATCATCCACATATAAAACAAGAAAACAAATTTTACTCCCACTTGTCTTCTGGTATATACAATGGTCTAGGATACTTTCAACAACACCATATGATGAAATGACTCCGTCAAACTTAATATACCATTGGCGGGAGGCTTGTTTTAATCCATAAATGGACTTTTTGAGCTTGCAAACCAAATGATTGCCTTCACTAGAAGAGAATCCTTCAGGTTGTTTCATATAAACCACCTCTTCTAGATCACCACTAAGGAATGCCGTTTTCACATCCATTTGTTGCAATTCAAGATTGAAATGTGCAACCAAAGCCAAGATTATGCGAAGTGAATCTTTCTTTGATACAGGAGAAAAAGTCTCCGTGTAATCGATTCCTTCTTTTTGATTGAATCCTTTAGCAACGAGCCTAGCCTTGTATCGCTCGATGTTGCCTAATGAGTCCTTTTTAGTCTTATAGACCCATTTACAGCCAATGGCCTTGGCCCCATTAGGCAATTCAACAAGGTCCCAAACCTCATTGCTCTGCATAGAATTCATTTCTTCTTTCATGGCTTCAAACCATAAATCAGACTCTTTATAACTTATAGCTTGTGAAAACGTTTCTGGATCATTTTCAGCTCCAACATCAGACTCTTGTAGATACACTATATAATCACTAGAAATTGCAGATCTTTTATCTCGAACAGATCGCCTCAAAGTTGAACTACTATCTCCTTGAGAAGTTAGCGGTTCAACTACCGCTTCAGGAATTTCCTGAATTGGTTGACCGGTTGAGATATTATCAGCATCTCGTGGAATTTCTTCAATAGGTTGTTCAATACCCGTTTGATCTTGAGGGGTGCTTGAATCTATTATCAACCTATATGATGACGTAGAAGGACATGATTCAGTATGATCATGATTAGAAATCAAATCATTGAATCTACCCTCCCACTAATCATGTCATTTTCAAGAAACTTAGCATTTCTTGATTCCACGATTCTAGTCGAATGAGATGGACAATAAAACCTATACCCTTTGGAGGACTGTGCGTATCCAATAAAGAAACCACTAATAGTCCTTGGGTCCAACTTCTTTTCTTGTGGGTTATATATCCTTACCTCAGACGGGCATCCCCAAACACGCATATGTTGCAAACTCGGTTTCCAACCTTTAAATAACTCAAATGGTGTCTTTGGGACAGCCTTGGTTGGAACACGGTTTAATATATACGTTGCCGTCTTAAGTGCGTTGGCCCACAAAAACTTAGGAAGTTTGGAGTTGCTAAGCATACTCCGCACCATGTCAATAAGCGTTCGGTTTTTTCTTTCAGCAACACCATTTTGGTCCGGAGAACCAGGCATGGTATATTGGGCAACAATCCCATGTTCTTGAAGAAACTTAGCAAATGGACCAGGTGCTTGTCCACTTTCAGTGTACCTACCATAGTAT